>WTSP01002002.1:108670-121560 GCA_025331215.1 Actenoides lindsayi
GTACAGCAGTTTATCACCTACTAACAAGTATGGAAAAATTCCCCAGGAAAACAAAAGAACTCCCAAAACCCCAACACTTCTCTTGAAGCTCTCCCCTACAACCCTCACCGGCACTGAAAATGCTTCTCAAGCAGCAGTTAAGGTCCTGGTTAGGGAGTCTGGTCTAGAGGTCAGCAACCCCTTCTGTTATTCTGGGAGACAGAAGGTTTGATCTGCCCAAGATACAGACGGTCTTTTCCTTCTTCACCAATAATTGGCTCCAGAAAACAACAAAACCACCAAAAATATCCCAGTCAGACCAAGTATTTTGCTATGGGCAAACTGGATGAAGCTGTGGGTGTCTGGTATGTGGTGAGATCCTTCTGCATGTTCCTTGCCTTGAGTGGGAAGAACTATCTAAAACTTCCCAAAGAGGGTCCTGAAGGGCCTATTCCCACCCACCCTTTGGGGACCATCCACTTGGATGCCACATTGAGTATCTCCCTGGGTACAGAGGTGTCTAGAAGGTATTTAAAGTGCTGGCATTACACATTTACTGCTTCTAATTGTGTTTTCAACTTAAACTGGTTTTATTCTACATGAAGTATGAGAATCTGTGCTGGTAGGGAAAGCTTGTGCTAATCTGCAGGAAGAGTCTCATCTCTATATATTCCTCATGCTCATCTCTCAGTCAAGAGACTACAGAGTGAGACCCCACGGAGAATATAGCTGCAGAGAAAATTATTACAGCAGCATCTTTATGAAAACTCTGCATGGATTGAGGCAAACAGAGGGAAATAAATCACGGGGAGAAGGGAGATGGGGAGGTGAGCTCTCTCCAGGGCTCATGAGCAGCAGGGTTTCAATCACTCCCTGCACAACTTGTTTTTATAACATTATTTTCACCGGGGTTGACGGAACCAGTTGTGCTGTACACTCAAGATGTGTCTGCTGTGGCACTGTCACTGCTGGTCTTAGAGCAGAGGGTGTTTTGTGCTTACCAGTGCTGTGGGACATTCTCTGTCCCGAGCCCAGGACCATAGCTCACCTGGGACTGCAGAAAACAGACCTTGGCTACTATGTGCATAATATGTCATTTCTAAATACATCCCGCTGGAGAAACACAGATCTGAGCCCTTAGGAAGTTTGGGACAGGCAAAAACATGGTGCCTTCTCTCTGCAAAGGTCCAGCTTGCTCAAGTCTCTGCTATCCCAAGGTCCTTTAGGTGTGAGAAAACACTGTGAGAATACAAAGAAACTGATAAAGTCTGTTAGGCCCAGTATATATATATATATATATATATTTTTAGAGGCTTTAAGGGTTTGGATTTCACGGCACCAACACCCAAGGCTTTTGAAAGAAGCATAGTTGTGTTTGGTTTTGCCAACCTCACCACTACATGATCTGCTCAGCCAGGTTTGCTCCTCGGGGAGCTCTCCTGAAGATGCACAGGGTTGCACCATCCTCTAGGTTATTAGAGTGGCTGTGTCAATACTGGCCAAACTACACTAAGCTGTCTCCTGGTTTCCATAGTGAAATTTCTGCCTATATGAGGAATTTTGGGCTCTTCCTTGTCACACTCAAAAACACAAAGCAAAAAAGGAGATATAACAGGCAATGTAGCTACTATGCATCAAGTGGATGTCCCATCTGGGACCAATGGAGCTGTATCCATAGGAACAGCACTGTGTGGACATACCTTCCCAGGGCAGGGCAATCGCATAGATTTCTGTTCCCTGTTTTCTGGTGTACAAATACACCAAGGAGCAAACTGTCTTTAGCTTTGTTTCCCAGCTTGCTGACAGTATCTGCCCAAAGGACAGGCGGCATCCTGTTTTGAGAGCATAAAATATCTAAAAGATCCTCAGAGCACAGTGCCTGGTATCTTGGATGAGGAGCATGAGAGTAGTGGTGCTGCTCTGGAGCCCAGATGTGACTCTGAACCTCAGTGATTCCCATCCTTCAAATGGGAAAATCTTCTCTGGAGAAAACTGCTCTGACTCTTCTTAGCTCTGATGTCTCTGCTCTTCAGGTTAGATCCTTGCTACTAAGCTTCAGTTTGGGTTTACCAGTAGAGGTGGCTCAGTCTCCAGCACTGATCTGAGTGGTGTCTTGTATCTACAGCGTGGTCAACGTCATGCTGCTCTGCTCTTCCCAGTCCACTGAGAGCTGTAGCTACAACATTACTCTAACTTTGGGCAGGCTAGTGAAAAAACAGCAACTTGTGGTTACATGCATTTTACCAAATTCACATTCTCTAATTGCAAAAGAGTCTCCACAGTCTGAAGAACAAAAGAACCAGGGTCTGGGGATCACCATGATAAATTTGGCCATGTGTGCTCTGTTTATTCAGTGGAGTACAGTTGTCAAATAATACGCTTCCAGGCTCTGTGAAGCAAATTAATTTTGTGTCCTTTAATCAAAAAAACCTTATGTTTTTCAAAACAATACCCTCTTTTCCTTCCCTGAGGGCCCTGCAGAGCATAAAGCAATGCACAGAAAGGAGGGAAATAGATGGGGAAAATAAACATAGTGACAACATGACAAATCTTTATAATCTGGTAGAAATTTCTTTCCTTTTTTTATTGCTGCATGAATCTGAGCCTGGAGTTCTGTTATCTGCCGTGGTAAATAAGGATGAATTAATGTGAAAAAAAGTGTATTTATAGGGTGAATATACTGCTGAGTAATCTAGTGGTTTCTGCTGCTTGGGAACACAGAGGCCAAGTCTTATCCCTATGAAACACCTCTGTAACCCTGCCAAGTGCATCCTGCTGACACATCCTAAATCCATGAGCAACGAGAGCCATAGGATTGCCTATGTGGGAGTCAAGCAAGACTCCAGGAATGGAAGGTAGCAAGTAGATGATGATTTTATTTTTAAAAAATAATTGGTTTTTTAGAGAATGTGTGAATTAGCAGAACTCCTTGCCACGGGATGCTGTGGGTGCTAGAAGACTACAAAGTTCAAAAGGAAGCAGGGAAAATTAAAAGAAGAAAACATCACTGAGATGTCTTAAATACAAAGACAGCATCTCTGGACTGGGAAGCCCCGGGGCTGTGAGCTGTGGGAGTTTGGGAGCATTTCCTAGGAAAACGTTGCTGCCTATTTGCCCCTTTTGGAATCTCTCCTATCTGCTAGATAGATCTTCAGCATGATCCAGCACAGTCATTGCTGCCTTCTGACCGAAGAGTTTATCAACAGGCTCTGTTGCTTGTACTGCACGTAACTGATATGTACCTAAATCAGCAAGAAATTGCAGCATTTCTGGCCCCTAACTGTTTAGGCCTTTCTGATTCAGGAACAAAGAGAACAAAAAGTTTGGGTTAAGTTGATAAAAGCCCTAACGTAGATAGGGCACTAATATCTTCAGTATCATGCCATGGACAACAGGCATGAGAAGGATTAGACTATTTGGTGCCTAAAGCACTGAGGTCTTGGAGTTGCCCTCTTTTAGGTAGTGATTTAAGAGTCACTTCAGAGTCATTTAAGTCACTCTCTTAAGTAGTAACTTAAGTAGTAATTTAGAGAAAGCACAGACCAAGCCTTTCAGTGTTTCTTAACACGGGATGAGCCTAGTTGTTAACAAGCTCACCTTCCCCCAGAACAGTTTTTCACACAAGCTGCACCTTGTTTTTATATTTATTCTCTGAGATGAAGCTTTCCTAGTGCTCAGCCATGTACAGTTTTGGTTTTCAATAGCCTTGCTGTCTCAGCAGTCTCATCTGGATGAATAATAAAACTGAACACATCTCTTCCTTTCTTTTATTCTGAAGTGTCAGAAGAGAATGAAAATCAGTTGAATGGCCTCCCTACCTATTCCAAACAAATTCTGCTTTCTCATGTAAGTGTGGTTGAAAGGAGCTCTCGCTCAGGCTAATGTCTACCCCAAAGAACTAGCTAACAGGTAGGGCAAGAGGGGGGGGAATGGTTTCAAGCTACCATTTCTAATTTACTAGTTTTGCATATCACAAATTCATAAATAAGGCTGGGAAATCTCCCTCTTACCCCAGTGGGAGCGGACTCGTCACTGGGCTACACATCAAGCCATCCCAACCACTCTTACCTCATGGCAAAATAAACAGAGTTCACGCCTTCAAGGGGAAATCACAGCAACATTTTGGCTTCCCCATTCCCTCAGACCTTAATTCTGATCCAGATTAGTGGACGCACTTCAGTAAATACTTGATCTTTATCGAGTGTGGTAACTAGAGTGGGACTTCTCACGTCCTGAGAGAATTGGGCACACACCTATCTCAGTGAACCAAGAGCTGCAGCTTTCTCTTAGCATGTGCAGTTCAGGGTGGCACAGCATTTTGTCAGTGGTGACGGCAACCTCTGCACGCTACCTGAAAGGAATATATTAGCAGCAGAATTCATAAGCCTAGATTTCAAGCACCAAGTATGTGAGGTAATTCAAGGATGCTGAACACCTCAACTGTTGACACCAAGGAATGCTTCATGACAAGCAGCTAGAATAATCCTTGCAGAAACACCAGTGTTGGTTGAGAATGTTTGAAGGCATGTCTCTGGACCTTTGCCAAAGGCCTTTCAACCCACCGCCCGCAAGGTCAGATGGGTGCTGGCTGAGATCCTTCTGCCCCTGCAGGCATTGGATCAGGTCTACCATCAACAAATGGTACAGGGAAAAGGACTGGGAGTGCCAGCTGGTGCCAGCCCATTTCCCGCTGTCAGAATCACCTCAGCATAGAGAGTTTCATTTTTAGGCCTCGCTATGAGGGAACGAGGAAGATCATGGAATCATAGCATATCCCGGGTTGGAAGAGACCTCCAAAGGTCATATAGTCCAACCTCCCTGCAATAAGCAGGGACATCCTCAACTAGATCAGGTTGCTCAGAGCCTCATCAACCTGACCTTGAATGTCTCCAGGCATGGGACCTCCACCACCTCCCTGGGCAACCTCTTCCGGCACTCCACCACCCTCACAGTAAAGAACCTAATGTCCAAAGATGTCAGAGCACCACGTTATTACTCACTGCAATTGCATTTATGCCCAGAATTACGGATTAAACCCCATCCATGAGGTCTACAAAGAGTAACAGATAAACTCAGTCTACACTCTGCTTTAATTTTTTTCAGACGCATGTTTCTTTTTATACCAGGCATATGGTGCACTAGATTTCAAGTCCCATTGATAGAGACTCTAATCTCGGTAGTCTCTTTATTATATTTTTCCATTTTCTGCTGAGTTGGAAAAAGGCATTGTATACCATCTGTCAGCATCATCACAGTGCCATTTGCAGAAGTTTCAGACCGGTACAGCGTTAGCAGCAGCTCGTTGTTCTCCTCCAGACTCTTGGTTCTTAGGGAAGCAATATAGCCCCATTAAACGGTTACTTCACAAACAAAGCCTCGTTTGTGCAGCGTGCTAATGACAATAATGCAAATGAATCTGTCATGGTTGTAGCTACTATCCCTAACCACCCTATTCATGAATATATGGTAATTAAGCTATTACTGCAAATGTAACTGTGTCAGCACTGCTAAATTAAGGGCTGTACTGTAAATAAAAATGGGGTCATAAAAAGGAAAGAAGGCAGTAAAAGATAATGGACAGAAATACTAAGGGCAAAGTAGCAGAGGCATTGCACAAGCAAAGGCATTTGTTTTAAAAGCTCCTACTAAAGGTTCTGTTTTGATGCCATGCATGAAATTAGAGATAGAAGCAGATAAAAAAAAAAAAGCTAACAACAAACTTGTTCTTTTTGTCCTCAAATGCAATACTAAATCTCCTGACACTGGCAAGTCTGCAATAAAAGTGACAAGTGATCATCAACATATTACCCCTCCACTGTGACTCCATCTGTGAGCTCATTAGTAACCATGTAAAGGTATGGGAAGACGACTTTACAGATCCCTTTCGTAAAAGCCTGTCACAGAAAAGTGAGGGGTTCCTATTCCCAAAGAATAATTTGCAGTCTGAACTATGCAAAGTCAGAGTTTTTCTTATTTGGTAAACTCAATTCCACAGTGTACTTTCTGCTTGTTTGTATTGTCCCCAGTGCAGCCAGTTTTAAAACCAAACAAAATTACCAGAGAACCCTATTTCCATTAAACAGAAGAGAAGTTGGATATTTGTAGCAGAAACAATTTTGTTACACAAATGTAAATCATGAAAAACGCCACGGAAATCAATATTTTGCTTAGGCTCACCCTGCGTAGAAATGAAATCAGAGCCTGCCTGTGCAGCAGAGTCTGGTGTACTGGGGTACACCATCAGTCTCACTGGTGGGACTTGGGCAGCCACGATCCTGCCTCAGTTCGAAAGACTTGAGGTTTGAAGAGATGAAAAGAAAAAGTCCCAAATTAAAATATGTGCCCTGGCTGAGGAGGAGAGAGAAAAGATGGGAATGATTCCATCTGGGGAGGTGGTGCACAGATGCACAGAAAGAAGGACAGACAATCATGAGCCATATTATTGCACATTCTGCATTTGCAGATTTTCCCGAGTCCGTGATTTTCACAGAACGTAAAACCAAAGAGCGCGATGATCAGAACTGCGAGACACTGCCTGCAAAGAAAGCCACTGCCTGTAATTAGCCTGAGAGATTCATAGCAGAGAAATAGCATTGAAGATGCCATGGAGGGAGATTTATCTGTAAGGTGAAAGTTTTCTCCACCGTATCAGATAAAGGAAGTTTGTATTTTTCTAAGAGATATAATCCCTCCTGCTTCAGCACAGAAGCCGATTGCCAGCAGAGACTGGAAGATGCCTTTTCTCTGGGTTGTTTATTCCATTTGCATCCACATTGTGCTTTCCTGTTTGGTATTTTTTTTTCTCTAGCTCAGCTAGAACAGAGCCCTGAGAAGGATAAGGCACTGGATTTGATGTCCCAATATGCAAACCCAAATTACACACGGACAAGGATATGCTGCGTCAGTTTGCTGGTAAACTCCCTGGAGATGGATTTATATAGGGACAGGCAGAGTATATAGCTAAGTGGTTGAGCAGCGTTGGGAGGTATTGTCTGGGAAGAAACGAGCTGGCTGAACTCTCAAATCTGCCTCAGCTGGCAGCCACCACCCGTAGCCGATCCCCTTCAAAATATCTCCTCTCTGACAGTGCTGAGGGTCTGAACTGGAGCCAACTGTGGATTTTGCAAATGGCTTCTCTATTTCTACAGCACTGGGCACAAACCATCCGGCACAGAAGTGATCACCTTCCAAGTCAGCTTTTCAAGCAGTTAGTGCCCCGAAATCCTGACTCTTTTCTTGCCTTTGGGGTCCCTCCTGGTGCTCACCCTGCAGCTGAGGATGGGGAATATGATGCCGGGGGAAACGCTGCAGCTGCTGCAGGTAGAGCTGAGAGCAAACCCTTCCCACTGCCCTCTCGAGCAAGCGTTTGACAGCACTTGCTCTTGCCCAGCTGGCTTGGGATGAAAGAAATGACTTTGCCAAAAAGTTTCCAGTTCTATCTAGAGGTTCAGTGGTTTTCTTGAAATGCAGGGTGGCTCAGGAGCGCTAAGGAAAGGAAGGTTGGGAACCAAGGACAAAACGTACCAATAATAACACAAGGCACCGAGGGAACTTAGGATAGTTTCAGTCACTTAGTACAAATTGAACCCTGACTAGCTCAGGAGTCATTATTTCTTTTTAAACTCCCTTTCTTAAAGAATTAAGAATGGCATACTTAGGAAAAGCCCAGGTTTGAAGACGTATATCCAAACCAGACAAGAGAGCATAAAGGCAGAGTTTCAAAGGTACTCCTCCTAAAGGCTAAAATTAGAGGTGATCTGTGGGAAGATGGAAATTAAACTCCCTTGGTCTCACACAAGTGCCTGCAAACAGTAGCACAGGCTTGAGTGTCCCTGGCTGCCGAGCCCTCTGCGGCTCCCCAGGGCTGTGCACAGTCACACCGCGCTCTGCCCACGGCATTTATTGCCAGCTCAAGGCCTTTGCTTCCTTTCTGACAATTCAGGTGTGTACTAAACCTCACATCTCTGGCTGCGAGAGGAATTGCCAGGGCATTTCTGAGACCAGGCTATCAGGAGCACGAGCTCTGCCAGCCACGCTGGCTCCTGAAGAGCTGCACGCTCGGGCCACGTGCCTGGGGAGCGTGAGGAGGGTGCAGCGAATGCATCACAACCTGCGTGTGCGGGGAGTGAGAGGCATGTGCGCTGATGGAGCAAATGGCATTAAGTTAATGAGCAGTGAGCGATTAAACAGCGGAGTGACTGCGGCTTGCGGTCATCTGGCTGGTGGCTCCTGCAGGCAGCAGCAGTAGTGAAATGGTGCGCTCAGGTAAGGGACAAAGTGGGCTTGCCTTATGCTGAAGGACTGGAGTAAAGCTGAAGAAGAGAATAACTTGCCTTAAGGCTGTCTCTCCAAGGGATAATTTTGGTCGATTGGCCTGCTGTACAGCTCAGTGTCAGCCTTGCTAGAAAATAACCGTCCTGAGGTTATTTTTATTTATGTATTTATTTATCAAGGCCATATCTGGAATATTGTATCCAGTTCTGGTTCAAGAGAGACAGGGAACTATGGGAGAAAGTCCAGTGGAGGCTATGAAGATGCTGAGGGGACTAGAGCATCTCTGTGCCACGGAAAGGCTGAGAGCCCTGGCGCTCTTTAGCCTGGAGAAGAGCAGCCTGAGAGGGGAGCTGAGCAATGTTTATAAACATCTGAAGGGCATGTGTCAAGAGGATGGGGCCAGACTCTTGCCAGTGGTATCCAATGACAGAACAAGGGGCAATGGGCACAAACAGGAATCCAGGAGGTTCCACCTGAACATAAAGAAGGTGTGAGGGTGTTGGAGCCTGGCCCAGGCTGCCTAGAGAAGTTGTGGAATCTCCTTTTCTGGAGAGATTCCAAACCCGCCTGCACACCGTGATCCTGGGCCCCCTGCTCTGGGTGACCCTGCTGGAGCAGGGGGGTGGCACCAGATGATCTCCAGAGGTCCCTTCCAACCCCCACCATGCTGGGATTCTGGGATTCTCTGATGCAAGCAGCCAGACAGGCTGGTGGTGTGTCAGTCTGCAAGCGGGAAACCAAGATGTAAATTCTGTATTAGCAAGAGGAAAAAAGGGACCATGAGCTCAACAAATAAATTGAGACAAACTATCCTGGGGCTTACACATCCATTACAGGATGGAAGGGATATAGTGACAGCAGGAATGGAACTCATTTTTCCATACATTTTTGTGGGAGCAGCAGGTGTAAGTCCTGGGGCCCAATCTTCTGCTGACACGAATCGGTGCAGTTCCACTAACGCCAACCGAGCTGTCCTGAGTGCGAAAAAAAAAAAGATGGAATTCAAAATAATGATAATAAAATTAATCCGGTGAAACAAATTAAAACTCCTGAAGAGGATGCACACAAGTCTCCTGCTCACGTCTGCATCCACCAGCTGTAGCCCTGAACATCTTGTCAAGCTCTATTTCATCAGGCTGCACCACTTCTGGTGAATAGCAGGGAGAAGGCAGCCCCGCAGGGACTAGCCGCTGCCCGGCTAGTGGCGACAAGATCCTCAAGTGCAGAAAGTTAAAAAGATTAACAGTTTCCGAGTTTAATTTCCGTGTTCTGATGACCTGAAGTCATATAAGGCAGCGATTAAAATAAAATTTAAAAAAAGAAAAAAGAAAAAAGAAAAAAAGGAAAAAAAAAAATCTATGGCATTTTCTTAACGGATGAATTATTTTTAGCTGCGGACATTTAAAGCTGTCTTCAAGTTCTTGAACTTTCAGAACTTTTCTTCACTAAGGAGCTTGGCAGCAAAGCAGGGTTTTTTTTTTTCCTCAAAATTTCAAATGATCTAATTAAAATATGCAAAAATCTCCCTTTCTGCACGACGAAGGAATACACATTTTTTTCCAGCGAGATAAAAGGCATTTTCCAGAGGCTTTATTTCTAAGAATAATTACTCCCCTCTCTGTTTTTAGGCCTCAGCTGCTGTCCTGCTTCATTTTATAGTAGAGAAACGGGAAAGAAACAATCTCGCCCACTTTACTTGCTTTTGTTCTCGAGATTACTGGCACCAGACAGCTTTTATGAGACAAAATTGGTTGCTTTGCCCGATGTCCCTGCTCGCAGGGCAGCCGTGCCACCGGCACCATGGGCCGCCCGCGTCTCCAATGCGCAGAGCAGCAACAGCTTCAAAGCGTCAACACTTTTTCCTCTCGTCCCCCGGGGCGGCATCACATCCTTTTTATATGTGCAGAAATCAACCCTTGGCTCTTCCAGACTGTGCTCACCTTGTAAGAAAAGGCGCTGGCTGGGCAGAACCCAGGGCCAGGATCTCTGGTACAACCCAGAATAAAAACTCTACAGAGAATATATGAAAGGAAATTAATTAAATCACTCAGAAGGGATTGCTAGAGTACCCTTGAGCTGTATGTTGTCACTACACAGCAACCTGAGGCTTTTGCTCTACAGTTGCAAATCTCTTTTCTTTCTCATCCATAACCTGAACCTAATTCTGGCCACTGAAGAGACTCTCTCTTTGGGCTCGAGGCCATTCCCTGGCAGTTAATTCGGTTCATCCCGCTGGAACGGGGACAAATGGATGTCATTTACAAAGCCAACTGCACCCACTCAGCACATACACATATATGCGGTGCCACGAAACCCCTGCAGCAACACGTCACGTGTGCGGGGCCCTGGCTTTAAAACCCAGACAAACTCTTAAGCACGGGTTGACTGAATCCAAGCAAGGAGGAAAATCATTTTGTGTTCTTGGACTGACACAAAATGCAGGCAGAAGTTTTGAATAAATTATTCTCCCTGAATCATTTACACGGCGCTGCTCGCAGCCTCGGAGGACGGGGAGGGCTTCAAAACATTTGCAGCGATAAAATATTGAGTCGACTCTAGAACTGTTTTGCAGGGAAGAAGAGATCGTCCCGCTGCTCTTGACAGACTTAGCTTGTGCATTCCTAGTGTGGCTGCCGGCCCTTTGGGCTGTGCAGCCCTTTGTTATCTGCCTGGTGTTGTTGTGCCCCATTAAAGCCATTGCTGTATTTCACCTTATACGTGGGTGCATCTCGGTGATGGGTAAAGTGGTCCCTGTGCACAGACTGTAGCTAGTAAAGTGCTTTCTTAGGAGAAGTGCCAGCAAAGTGCAGTGAGTTCAGAGCATTATTGTGTATTATTCACCTTTTGCTAATATCACAGAAAGATTTAGGGGAGTATGGGAACAATTTTGATTGTTAAAGAGGGCAGGACGTGAATTTGACGCGTCTACGAGGCCAATTACAAACTCCTTGAGCATCAAGACTCGTTTCCAGGCGTGAAGTGGTAAGAAAGGCTCATTGTAACAATTGCGGTGCTTGCAAAGGAAAAACAATTTAATGCCAGGATTTTGTGCCCGTGACAGAACCACAGGGGATTAGCGTGGGGGAGCAGAGTGAGAAACTCAACGTGCTCCCGCACAGGCGCCGTTGGGACAGTGCGGTCCTCCCCGTAACAGGCCTGGCTGTGGGCAACGTCAGAAAAAAGGTTAAAATGGGATTTCACTGGATTCCATCTCTCAGTAAACTGATGAGATTTTCTGTCATCTAACAGAAAATTTAGACCCTCGCGTGTCAAAGTGTCTGGGAAATGAAGAGGAGATAATAACTGAGAGCTCTGAGATGGCTGGAAAGTTCAAGCGGAGAGCAGGTCACTGAGCTGGTGGGTATCGGTCGATGTTGTGCTGACAGGGACTGACGGCCCGGCAGGCAGTTTGGCTGGATGCGGCCGAGACAGGCCGTGAGGTGTGTCCTGTGTCTGGGGCTTGGCCTGGGGTGCCCAAGGCCTCAGGCCACACATGCTTGGTTGCCCCTCCAATGGTCCTCACCAGCTCAGGAGAGGTCAGGATGGAGGGTACCCCACAGCCCTGATGGGTGTGAAGGAGCACAGGTGTGTGGTTGTGGGGGTGCGTGGCAGTGTGTGTGCGCGGATGTGTGTGTGTGGGGGGGGGTGTAGAGGTTGTGGGAGGGGGAGGGGGGTGGTCGGGGGCAGGAGAGGGGGGTATGAGGGGGTGTGCGTGGGTCAGAGGGGGATGTGTGGGTGTGTTTGTGGAGATGTGTGTGTGTGAGGGGTGAGTGTGGAGGTGTGGATGTGGATGTGAGTGGGGGCGTGAATGTGTGCATGCGGTGAGGGTGTAGGTGTCTGAGGGTGTCTTTGTGAATGAGCGCATGGGGTGGGTTGCTGGAAGGGTGTGTGTATGTGTGTGGGCAGGTGGGGGTGGGCGTGTGGGTGTGTGAGGGTGTTGGTGAGTGTGTAGAAGTGTGAGGCTGTGCGTGCATGGGCGGGGGTGGTGTGAGGGTGTGGGTGTAGGTGGGGTGTGTATGTTGGCGTGTGTGTGTATGAGGAGAGTCTGCATCCCTGAGTGTGAATCCGCGTGTGAGGGGGTGTGTCGGGTGCTTGTGAGGCTGTGTGTTTGAGGGTGTGAGAGTGGAGTCTGTATTGTGTTTGCGCGTGAGGGGAGGGCGCGCGCGTGTGTGTGAGAGAGAGGAAAGGCAGCTTGTGTGCGTGAGGGGAGGGGGTGAGTGTGTGTGCGGCGGCTGTTTCCGTGGGAGTGGAGGATGCGTGTGAATGTGTGTGCGTGCGTGTGCGTGTGTGTGTATGTGTATGGTGTATGTGCGCGCGTATGTGTGAGTGCGCGCGCGAGGGGAGGCTGTATCCCCGCGAGCGTGCGAGGGGCGGGTGTATCCGCGGTCTGAGGGGCGGCGAGTGCCCGAGGGAGTGCTCGGGCCGCTGCGTGTGCCTGGGCGCGACGCTCCGCTCCGGCTCGGGCCCGGCTGCCGCCGAGGGGCGGTCAGAGGCAGCGGGGGCGGCGGAAAGCACCGCGGACACCCGGGTTTTGTTTGCTTGTTTGTTTGTTTTTCTTCGGACGCGGCTCGCAGCCCTGCCCGGCCCCTGCCCGCTGCCGGGGCGAGGAGCGCGATGCCGCGCCCGCCCTGCCCTGC
>WTSP01002003.1:0-10511 GCA_025331215.1 Actenoides lindsayi
CCTCAGCACCACATCTCCATGGCTTTGAAACCCCTCCAGGGATCACGGGGACTCCACCACTGCCCTGGGCAGCCTGGGACAGCTCTGGACAACCCTTGCAGGGAAGAAATTGTTCCTCAGCTCCAACCTAAACCTCCCTTGGGGCAACTTGAGACCGTTTCCTTTTGTCCTGTAAGATGCACCAGGGGAGGTTTAGTCTGGGTTATTTGGTGCTTATTTGAAAAGCCAAAATATTTTCTCTACTTTAGCATAAGCAACAATTTCAGTGAATTTCTGACTAACTGGTGCTCGCAGCTGTAATCTTAAAATCCTAGCTGAAAATCCAATACTGCAAATGAGCTTTCTGACAACATTTGTGCGGATTGGAATTGCCAACCTAGAAAGAGCATTTCCTTCAACCTTCATTTGTTCCTCGTAACCGTTAGTAGGTAGGAAATAGCCAAGAAGCCCTCCACTCCTGACCTGCATGTGAACGTTTTTGGATCGCAGGACTAAAGGAAACTTTTTTCTTTTTTTTTTTTTTTTTTGGTAAACATTTGCAGAGAGCAAAACAGGTTCTGTTGACTCTTTCAGGAGCTAACTGTTTGCCTCTGGGCAGAGAGCAAACATGGAACATTTCAGCCCCACAGGAATCTGAGAAAATTAAGAGCAACTGGGTTAGGAGGGTTATAATCACCGCTGGGTTTCGGCTCCAACCGCCGCCGTTGCTGCGGCCCGTGCGCGGTTACCGGCTATTCCCGCTGAAGCGTGAGGGCTCCGGTTCGCTTTTCTCTGGAAGCAAAACCGGGCATGAAGCCAACGCTAGAATGGAAATAAAGCCGTAGTAGCTGCTTTCCAGTCGATGTCAGGTTTGCCGTCCGACCTCGCCGCCGTGCCGCGGGGTTGGGGCCGGGGACCTCCGGGCTGGTGGGGACGGAGACGGGCGTTGCTGGCTGCCGCCGTTGGCTCGGGTTGACGAACGCATCGATAACGTGGCAAACCTGGTGTTTGTTAGTTAAAGGGTGCAGCAAGCCGTGTGGCAGAGGTTCGGACTCCGCCGAACGAGCCCCTCCAGGCTTGCGAAGTCGCTGCCATTTGCCTTCTAGGCTTGGGCAGGACTCAGGGTTGAGAGGTGCCAGTATTTGCGTGCGCGATTCACAGCGGGACCCGGGATGAGAGAGGCAGAAACAGCGTCTGTCTCTGTGAAAATAACAACCCAAAAAGTCATCTGGTGTTTTTCCCTGGCTCTCGTAATGTTCGCATGAAAACAAGAAGTGATACTTAGCCCATTTCTAGGCAGAATTATGAATCAGGGTCTTCTGGGAACGCTGGCTCGTACACCTATGAAATTGGAATTTGTGCAGACTTGAAAATAAGCTTCCTTGTAATACTTTCCTTGTTTTCTTTTTCCTCAAGTCTAAAGAGAAAGGTCTTGGCTGCATGTAAAAAGTGCAGTGTTATAAATAATTTGTTCTTTCCCTTTCGAGACTGACTGTAAAAATGGAAATGTTTGCTTTTGGCTGATTTTGTTTTCTGTTGACTTAATTCGATAGCTGTCCGGATCAAAATATTAGCTAATATATTTTGACATATTTGCTTAGAACGCGCGTGACATCAGCTAGCTGCTGCTATCTTAGGAAATGTCAGCGTGATGTCATGGAGTCGCTTTATTTTCAATGAATTAAAGATGAAATGTGACTCCTCTGTAGGTTGTTACACAAAGCAGAGCGTCCATGAAGCTGTACAAGCCAAATTCATTTTGTATGAGCTTATCAAAGCACTTCACGTTTTGTTGCGACGGCAGAAATACCGACCTGGTATCTAATAGATGGGAGAAAAGAGGTACGGCTGAAAACAGGATCTTCTTCAAGATGTTTATCACAGCGTGCTTTATCATTCTAATTTATAGTTGCTGTCTAAGCTGTTTCTCAACAGCCTTGGCATTCACGAATGCAGCCATCGACTGTTTCCGTGACTGATTCACGGAGGAGTATAAATTACCAAATTAATGCCTCCTCATTTTTTGCTGCACTTAAGAGGAGGGGAGTTTGCATAGGTGACCTCAGTGCCTTCAAACCTTGACATAAGTATACAATAATAATGAAAATGATCTCACTCCTTTATAGCTCTGCCCAATTTGTGTTGGGAGTGTGCTTAGCTCTCCTCCATTTGTCCAGCTCTTAATTACCAGGTACTGCAGTTATTACTTAGTTGAAATAACAGTAATACTGGCTGGTTCAGACAACTCAGAGGGATATCTAGATACAGCCCAATCCAACCGAAAATTCACCCCCCACTGATCGTTCTTATGTGTGATCCCCTGTAAATGAGGTCACAGATGGCAAAAAGCTTCAACCCTAAGTCTCAAATTGGCTTCAAAGAAATTAAAAATGACCCTCTGGTAACAGATAAGTTAAGAGGTTGTGGTTTCTAGTTTTACTATGTGCTGCTCGGCTTTCTTTTGGCCACCTTCCCTGGCCCAAGCTCTGATACTACCCTGTGCCAGACTCAGGGCTGCAATTTGGCTGTAATTCTTCTAATTTCATGGACTTCAAAGAAATCAGTGACAGTTTGCTCCAGATTATTTATTTTTATTTCATTTTTTTTTTGTTCTTGTTTTTATTTCAGCTGTTATCCCCTTCATCCACCACAAATGATTAGCAAAAATTTTACAAAGTAAGGAAGGAGTTTCTCATCTCCTATGAAGAAAGTTGGGAGAAGGCTCCAGGGAGACATTTCAATATTTAGAGGGGCCTGTCAGAAAGATGTGGACAGACTTTTGAGCTGGGCCTGTTGGGAGGACAAGGGGTGATGGTTTGAAACTAAAAGAGGGAGAGACTGGAGAGAAGGAAGAAATTTTTGACACTGAGGATGGTGAGCCCCTGTCCCAGGGTGCCCAGAGAGGTGGTTGCTGCCCCATCCCTGGAACCATCCCAGGTAAGGTTGGCCAGGGCTCTGAGCAACCTGTTCTAGTTGCAGATATCCCTGCTTCCTGCAGGGGTGTTGGACTAGATGACTTTGAAAGGTCCACTCCATCCCAAACCAGTCTGTGATTGTAAAAATCAAGAGTTTGCTATGAATGTCTTTTTGCTGTCTACAGCCATCAACCATCAGGTTGAATTAGGATGTTCTTACCCATGGGTAAGAGGCTTAACCTGAATGGAGATTCAGGTTAAGCAGAAGGAAAGTCCACCAGTTATGCTCAAGGCTGGACTTACTGAGTCCCTGGTCAGGACACAGCCCTGCATGTGGTGGTCCAAGCCCACACGTTCATCCCAAGGGCTTCCCAAACTCACTGTCTGTGCCACTGCCTTCTGCAGGAACCAATGATCTCAGAAGGTCTTCTCATGGCATTCAGGTGGCCAGGGCTGGTTGCTCAGTTGTCTCCATTTGGGGCCTTCTCTTTTGCCACTAGCAATTAAATTCTGTCTCTGTAGGTGAACTTATTGCTGGCTGCCTATTTGTTTGCCTGCATAGCTGCAAATATTAATCACTTCAAGACAGGCCAAGGAAAACCAAACAGAAAAACCTCAGCAGGCCAAGATGCTTTTGCTTTCATGTGCTCTGAATAAGTCTGCGACATATCCAGCACGGTCTGTTTGTTGACTTTCCTGTCCTACCTTAAAATTCCACTTTAAAAAGTATGTAATAATAACAGCAGTGCGAGGTGCATCTCTAAATATTTGTCATACACTCTCTTTAATTTATAGCAGGTTCAATCACTTATTTAATGGAGATTTTAATTAGACTCCAAGACAGAAGCAATGACCACATGACTATACTTCCGTAACTAACAAAAAGGCTAGGAAAAAAAAAAAAAGACTAATCCAATTTTTAAATTCCGCCCCCCCCCCTCAGCTCCTTGAAGATCTAGTAAAAGAAAACTCTTTCGGTAGACACTGGAGGATACCAACAGGCATGGTCTGAAAAATGAGCTCTCAGTGGGATGGGAGAAGAGTTCTCTTCAGCTTATGTTGTTACCCAAGGTTAATTGGGGAGCAAATTACTTGAGCTTCCCTTTGAAGAACTGCATAAGACTGGGGAGTTCTTTATGGATATGTAACTCCAAATTAGACCCTGCAATCACTGTAGAAAGTACATTTGTTTGTACATAGTTTCTTGTCACTGGGCTGAATCCAAAAGTTTGTGTTCTCTAGGCGTTGCTCATAGAGGGTGTTCTAGATGTGACAGAGAAAACCAGAGAAATCCCTGACTGCAAAGACCTTCCAGCCATCCTGCTTTGAGAAGGAAGACCCCATCAACTAAGCCTTGTGCTGAAGAGAGGTGGAAATGTGTAGCATGAGGAGCACAGGTGAACAAGGTTGTTTGCTGGCTCTGCTCTGGCTAGGGAAAAGCAGCCAGCTGAGCTCTGGGAGTACAGCAACAGCAGATGGCCAAGGGACACTGGTGGCTTGGTCCTAGCCCAGGAGATACACCAGAAGAGAGACTGTAATTACTTTCTTCACTCCTTATTTACTTCTTCCGATGGGTCCTTTCCAAACATGTACTTTGAGCAATTCTTGCTTTGAATTCGCTGGCTGCGTAGCTCAAAACGTGGTCTCTCTAGTCATGCGAAGGCAGGAGGAGCTCTTGGCACACGTGTGCAGACCAGGAGAACAGAGCCCTGGCCAGGTCCCCCTGTATGGCTCCCTGCCAGCTGGGGCAGGCTGGGCCCCGCAGCCCGGCCTTTATGCTCAGATATTGATTAGCAAAACAAGCTCATTACAAAATTGAAGAATTTAATTTTGAGTACTTTTGCCTTCCCCCGAGGAAAAGTCTTTTTTTAATTTATTTTATTTTCATTTTTTCTTTTTTTTTTTTTCTTCCTCCCCTGAAAGATGGTATTTTAGTTCTCATGGTCTGTGTTTTACTAGTGACCATCTGGTACTTTGTGGATACTTTACTGGTGCTGGATGTTGATTTCTGTAATGATTCCCATGCAACCTGGCTCTAATTATTTGAATTTTTTTAATTTTTTTTTTCTGTTCTTCAAGTAGATTAGATGCTATTTTTTGGTGTTGGCTCTTATCATTTGCTTTTCCCTCCACAATGAAAAGAGAACATGCCTAAATGTAAATAACTGGGTTTGGTTTTGTTTGGTTTTTTAAAAAAAAGAAAAGAAAATTCAACAAAGTATATCATGCTCTTACAGAAACAGTAAGACGGGCTGTGAAGACCATGGTTTTATTGGACATTTTGGTGCTGGAGCATGTCCAAAAAGGGCAACGAAGCTGGTGAAGGGTCCAGAAAGTCTTCTGAGGAGAAGCTGACAGACCTGGGTTTGTTCAGCCTGGAGAAAAAGCGACTCAGAGGAGACCTTGCTCTTGACAACTCCCTAACATGAAGTTGGAGCCAGGTGGAGTCAGGCTCTTCTCCCAAGGAACAAGCAACAGGACAAGAGGAAATGGCCTCAAGTTGCACCAGGGGAGGTTTAGGTTGGAGCTGAGGAACAATTTCTTCCCCATGAGGGTTGTCCAGGGCTGTCCCAGGCTGCCCAGGGCAGTGGTGGAGTCCCCATGATCCCTGGAGGGGTTGAAAAGCCCTGGAGATGTGGTGCTGAGGGACATGTTTTAGTGGTGCCCTGGCAGTGCTGGGTTACCAACTGGACTCGAAGATCTGAAAGGTCTCTTCCGATCAGAACGATTCTGTGATTCTATTTATGTGTTGTGCTAAACGAGCATCTAATGTGCTTTAGCAAGAATTGTTGCTTTCTGTCGATTTCTCAGCTCACCTGATGAGCGAGGACACGGTGACCGCGGCTGCGTGGGACCAGACCTCACCAGAGACATGTATCCACGGGGCGTTTTCGGTTTCTGTTCTCCCAGGCTCTGCCGTGTGTAGTGCCGTTGAGGAGAAGGTTGCAACCCCACAGCGGTGGCCGGGGACCCCTTGGAGCATCTCTTCAGACTCGCCTGGAGCCAGACAGGAGCAGGGGACCATGAACACGGTGAGCGAGGTAAGAGCCACCTCAGTTCTCGATGGCTTTTGCAAACATTGCCTGGAAGCCTGGCGTTGACCCTCGGATGTGGCTTTTTGTTGCTTCTCTAGTCCTCCCTGGATGTCCTTTGCCACACAGCCCGGTGCGGCCGCTGCCCTCACTGGAGAAGTGACCCCCGAGAACCCCTTGGAAATCCCTTATTTTTGTGGAAACATCCCACTGCATCCTCATAAAATATTTATAGTTCTGTTTTATCCTTCCTACATCAATATTGAAGTTTAATGTCAATGTCAGTATGAAGCGTCTGTAAAGGTTTGGAAAATATGAATCGGAAAGATCAAATATTTTATTTTGGGGCAGTAAATTTTTAAAGCCTCCCTTGTGTTTTGATCGAAAATGCATATTACTCAACAATTTAGTTTCAAAAGGCTTTCTCTGATGTAAGATTTATTAGGTATGTGCCGTGGTCTGATTTGAAATATGTGAAAAGTCAACGCTACCCTTCCCTGCACCCCGGGCAGTGCTGTTTAAAGGTCTCTGCTGTTCTGGGCTTCCCATGTTAAAAGAAACGATAAGGACAAAGTCTGTGCATCTGAAACATTGCACAGCCTATAGATGCTATGTTCATTCCCTGGGCTTTGCAAACTAACCCCCCAGCAAGACCCCGGGGCTCCTGCCTGCCGCTGCCGCCTCGGGAGCCCGTGTCATGGCTCCAGGTTTTCAGCTTTTTGCAGCAGATTCCATTGGCTTCAGTCCTTATGAACACACACAAAAACAAAAAAAAAAAAAAAAAGGAAGTTACAAGGGGGTAGACAGTTACAGGTGACTTACAGATGTGGTTACAGAGGTCGCTCTGAAACAAATACCGTGAAGAGGACCCGGCCCAGCTGATTTCTGCTACAGAATCTTTTAGTTATAGTGCATTTCGAGAGTTCATATGTTAATACTGCAGTGGAGTTCTGAAACGTTTTCAGACAGACTTCAGCTTCCTGGAAAATTATTATAGTTATGATGCTACACATCTATGGAATGGAATCTTGGGGCTTTTTTTTGGAGTTATTAACAGGCAGTATAATAGTTCACAGGTCTTTATTTGTAAGGCAATGTTGTCCCTCCTTTTCCTTTGAAATAAAACCTTCTAAGTAAGAACAATATCATGAAAATCAAATAAAACTCAGTTTAGAGGCAAATTAATTCATTCTTAGTAATCTTTTCCAATTTACAGGCAAATAAATATGTGTGCTTTTAATTACTAATTAATGTCAGAGAGAGTTCCTGTCATGTCCAGGTGAAGGCTTCAACATGAGCTTCAGGAAGCCATAGGACAAGAGGAAATAGCCTCAAATTGTACCAGGGGAGGTTTAGGTTGGATATTAGGAAAGAATTATTCCCTGCAAGGGTTGTCAAGGGCTGTCCCAGGCTGCCCAGAGCAGTGGTGGAGTCTCCATGATCCCTGGAGGTGTTTCAAAGCCCTGGAGATGTGGTACTGAGGGACATGGTTCAGTGGTGCCCTGGCAGTGCTGTGGGAATGACTGGACTTGATGATCTAAAAGGTCTTCTCAAACCTAAGCAATCCTATTATTATGGTTACATATATATATACACACAAATGTGCATCTACATGGATAGATTCATATGTACTGATGTTTGTGTGCCTGTGCATATATAAATATAACTCTTCAAATATACATAAGCCTCTTTTCCTCTTCTAGGATCCTGCTCAGTCTGCCTGAGTGTGCCAGCTATGAAGTTTTTGCTTAAATCCCCTGTATCTGGCTGAGGATCTTGTTCTTCATTTAAACTGAAGGATAAATCCCTTCACTGCAGAGAAAAATGAGGAGTCACATTCTTTTTACAAGGTGAAGAGCAAGGAGATGAGTACTAAGCACCCTCATCCCAGGATGGAGCCCAACGAGCCCCACTGTGGAGCTTTGAAGAGCTGGGGGTTTGTTAGTTGGGTGTCAAGTAGAAGGGGCCAGGCTCTTTTCAGTGGTGCCCTGTGATAGGACGAGAGGTAATGGTAGCAAGGGGAAACACAGCAAGTTCCATCTCAACAGGAGGAAAGACTTCTTCCCTGTGAGAGTGACAGAGCCTGGCCCAGGCTGCCCAGAGAGGTTGTGGAGCCTCCTGCTCTGGAGACTTTCAAGCCCCATCTGGATCTGTTCCTGTGTGGGCTGTCCTAGGTGTTCCTGCTCTGGCAGAGGTGTTGGACTCGATGATCTCCAGAGGTCCCTTCCAACCCCTGCCATTTTATGATTCTGTGATGCAATTGTCCATAGGACTTTGCTGTGAAGGTAGAGACACTTCTACAGGTGTCCCTCTCTTTGAGTGGCTTCACTGAGATCAGTGGCTAACTGGTCTGCCCATGTTGGACATGGGCTCAAACAGCAGCCCGTAGCTTGGTGTAGAGATGCTGCTCTTGTCTGGTTTCTATGGGATGAACCATAGTGTCCTCAGTAAATAAATTAGCTAATAATAGACTAATTCCAGGAAGACAGGCAAGTGTTTCTGGTTCTTACTATCCCACCTGAGAGCATTGGGCTTTGCAGTCACCTGTGACCTTCCCCTGACCACATTCACATCCCTTTTGCTTTTCATCGTAAGCTTCTATAACTAGCGAGAGCAGCTCAGTCAGTATAAGTTTCACCACTTCAGTATAAAAGCCTTTAAAGATTGACTTGAATGATGCCTCTTTTATTTATTATTTATTATTTATTTTTCTTTTAACTTTGCAGTGATTTTTGGTTGGTTGGGGTTTTTTTTTTTGGCAAAGCATCACGGCTACTTTATTCTCTTGCTCCAAAGCACACGTATGGGCTTTAAACGTTACCCGCCTGTGCCCTTTCCTGCCAAGGTTGTTTATTGGCATATAGAGAAACGGTTTGTGATTAATCAAACTGTTCATTATAGCCATTTATTTTACACGGGAGCACCCCATAGGTATTTATCGGAGGTGGCGGCGACACTCGCACCATCAGGATCCCTGTCCGAGGGCTGGAGCATAATTATAGAGCTGCTCTCATTTGCATGTTGCCAGGATGCTGCCGGTAAATATTAATGGATTACTTCTTATTCATTTAGCCTGTGTTTTTGAAAGATGCCTAAAAAACAAAAAGATCATATCTGTATGTTGTTTTTTAATTTATTTTCACCTTTTTGTCTCCTTTGGAGACCCCCAGTGTATCGGCACTTTGTTTACCACAAATTAAACCTTAGCTGATTGTTTACCAGGCTGAAGACCCTTGTGCATTACTCCAGCACTTTCCCTTTTTTTAATAATCACAACCTGGGATTCATTTGCGAGAGGCCCTAATCTGCATGAGAATTATACAATTAACTTTTGATTAACCGCCTAGTTCTTTTCGAAACCGCAGTGTATAGGATACTCTGCATTTAAATAATTTTCCTGAAATTGGGAGCAGGCCTTTCATTAAACCGGTGAGTTTGACTAAACAACAACATTCGGAGATAATCGGGGTCAAAACAATAGGCGAGGCTGCAAGGCTAGAATGTCATCTTTAAATATAACAGCTGAGATAAAGGCACCCAGATTGCGCCTTATCGCAACACAAAAAATCAAAGCTCTCTCTTGTCTGTGGCAAAATACCAGGCCCTAGTGTTTAGGGCGACCATTGTTTGGGCCTATAAGTGTTGCAGGATTTGCATTCAGAGAGCCGGGTCTTACACACATTACATCACGTAGGGTACTTATCTCGGAGTCTGACAATAATTATCAGGAAGAATATACTCAGAATGACTTTTTTGTGATTTTTATGCATCCCCGACACAAGGAAGGGGAGATAACAGCATTATGAAAAAGGGGAGAGTCTCCAAAGGCTCTCCCTGGAGCTGCGTTCTTCGATTAAATTTGCTATGCCACTCTGGTGTGCTGAACAAGTGGAAAGAAAGACTATGAGGCTTTTATAGCGGGTAATAATAGTCCTGAACACAGCCCTTACCAAAAGATAAGATCCATTGTCAAAACAAACAAAGGAAGCGGTATTAAACACCACTTGAAGAATATATATGAGCAAAGTTTGAAATCCTTGGCTTTTCTCGTACCTTGAGCCCGGCTCTGTCGCGTGGCCGCCTTCTAACCAGACACCTTTGCAAGCCTGGAGGCTTTCACCGTGCCTTTTCCCTCCGTCCTGCATCAGAGAGGGTTGTGGTGGGGTCTATTTATCTGTCATCCCGGGAATGACAGAGAAGATTTAAACCATCACCAACCCCCCGGGACGACCTGCTCTAGGTAAACCTCCTTTAGCAGGGGGGTTGGATGAGATCATCTCCAGAGGTCCCTTCCAACCCCTGCCATTCTGTGATCCCAGCCCGAGTTTGGTGTCTGCTCTGGTGGGGGTTTTTTTGACGTCTTTGCTGATGATCCGATATTTTGTTCCTATAATGTCTTTGCTGAAGGACACTGTAATAATTTATGGTTTGTTTTTCACAAGATGTCTGTATTTTTGTAGCAAAGCTCAGGTACAGCTCTCCACAAGGCAGCTGAGGGTGATGGACTCCAAGCCTATGAATGAGGATGCTTTTCCCCTTCTCTGACAGATGGACCCCATCAGCACCCAGCAGACCAGGTTTCTCA
>WTSP01002003.1:11741-39223 GCA_025331215.1 Actenoides lindsayi
CCCCGGCCTCCCCCGCCCCGGGTCCCCCCCCCCCCCCCCCCCCCCCCCCCCAGGCTCCTGCACGGCCCGGCCTCCCAACCTCAAACCAGTTCCAAAGGTCTCCCCGAGCCAACTCCTGGAGACCTGCTTGCAGATACCTCGCCTGGGGACTGCTCGAGTTGCTTTGGGGAGCCATCAGTGAGGAAGGGGAAGGGAGGGAGCGTGGGGATGTGGTTGGTGTCCAGGGAAGTGAATGATTCATTTGGTTATCTCAGACAGTTCAGAAGTTCAATCCTGACAAAGCTTTGGTGGTTCAGTTAAGTATCTTTTTAAAGGTGTGACCCTTTTAAATCTTTGTTTCAACCTTCTGGGGTTTTTTGTTGGGGTTTTGGGGGTTTTTTTAGCTTTTTCACTTCTCTTCCTAAGCTTTTATTGCTTTCAGGGGACCCCTTTCTTCTCCTAAATTGAATCCAGGACCTTTCTTCTGATCCTTACCTGCTCATTTTAGCCTTTTTTTTTGGCTCCCCAGCAGACTGTACCTTTTTGTTGCCACGTTGTCGACTCGCTAGTGGCATTCAGTTCTTTATAATGCTCTATGTGCCGATGATGGAGCGCGTCTCATAATGCACCAGCAACCCCAAGCATTCAGGAATTGAGGTGAGTCCCCCACATCATGTCATTTGGCTTAAAAAAAAAAGGTTGTAGAAAGAAAAATATCATTGGCATCCCTGTATTTGGCTTCTGGGTTTTGGTATTATTTTGTTGTTGTTGTTTTTTAACCTTATGGGTACTTAAAAAGAAAAAAAAAAAAGAAAGAAAAATAAAGAGTCAGAGATGTACAAAAGCACAGCTTTGTGAGTAACACCAAGTGCCATGGGGCTTGTGATTAAATCTGTATATAACATTGGAATGGAGCAAGAGGAGGTACTTTATTTCCTAAGTAAATCAAAGTGCTTCGATATGGAATAAACTGGAAGCATGTGTTCATACGCAGCTCTCAGCTGCTCTTCTGGAGCATCACACTCCACTCCAGGGCACACCAGCCACCAGCAGCAGCCCTGACACAACCAAATATGTCTGATTTTAAGCTTTCAGCTCTCAAGAGCCCGATAGGGCTGCCAGATGCCGACTAAGATAAGGTAATGCCCTACCTTAGGAGCCCCGATCCTGATGAGACCCTCTGCCAGGATGGAGGGGATGAGCCTTTGAGAGGAAGCTGAGGCCATGGAGGGTTGGTGGTGGCTGCTTGTACTCCACCCCAGGTCATGGTGGCATCGACCCATCCTCAATGGCAGAGGAGCCAGGGGGATGTGAAGGCAAGTCCCGGGGGTTGCTGAGAGGCGAGGTTGAATCAAGGTGTGAAGCCACTGCTTTTAACACAGATTTCACCAAAAATAGCTGTAAAGTAAGTTGCTGCTAAAAGGCTGCCAGATAGATCTCTTAGTGACAGTAGGGTGGTACCATCTCAGGGCAGAGAGTCCCCTCTTCTTTGATTTCAGGGTTGGTTTTGGGTTTTTTTTTTGATGATTGACCTAATATTGGTTCTGAAGCTGTTTACTTAGCTGCTTCTTACAAGTTTTATGAATTGATGCCATAGCTTTTCTGTGTCATTCTTTGGTTTACAGGAAGATGACAAATAGATATTCTACTGCCTCAGTCATGGCTGTTGCTTCAGCCCAGCTCCAGCAGACCTAGATGTGGAAGGGCTGAACTCCTGAAGCCCCCATGAGGGCTACTCCTTGCCCCTGACAGCCTGGCACAGCCTCTTCTGCAGGCTGACCATAGCTAGTGCCCTGGACATGGCTTGACTTAGGTTTATTTCTGCATTTTTTCTTTATTTTATTTTTAATATGAATAAATTGTCACTTTGACAGAAACACGTGATATAAAGATGTGATGTTGATGACGTTTAGGTTGGACATCAGGAAAAACTTTTTCACTGAGAGTGTGGTTAAGTAGTGGAACAGGCTATGCAGGAATGTGGTGGAGTCCCCATCCTTGGAGATACTTAAAAGACATGTAGCTGAGGTGCTGAGGAACATGGTTCAGTGGTGGGATTGGCAGTGTTAGGTTAATGGTTGGACTCTATGATCTTAAAGGTCTTTTCCAAGCAAAACAATTCTATGAATTGGTCTTACCAGTTCTATGGAAAAGACCTGTGTGTGTGATGCCAGAAGCAATACCTGTGTAGAGAAATCTAACAAACTGTTACAGATATTAGCTGGAGGAGGTTACCTATTCAAGTTGCTTTATTTTATCATTTACTCCTCCTTGAACTGGCCTGCCTGGAATTGTTTTGCTGCCTTTTCCTTTTTGCCCTGGTAAAAGTTCACCTGCAGGAAAAGCCCAAGCTTCCAATTTTGAGAAAACTACTGTGCCAAGACACGTCTCAGTTTCAGGAAGAAATTCATATTGAAGGTACAAAAGCACAAGAATAGCAACATGGTCAGATTATTCATCTTGGGTGAGGGAAATTTCACCTGTCCTAAGCAGATTACAGGGACAGACTCAAGTCCCTGCACCCAAGGGAACATCACAATCATGTAGCAACAGGCAGTGCTGGGGTGTGCTCTCTTTTTGTAAAAAATATGACAAACCTTGATTTTATTTGTACTGGTAGCACTTCTGGGATTCCAGGACAGTCTTCAACTGGAAAAGATTCCTCAGCTCTACTCTTAATTTTCCCTTATGTTCCTAGAATCCCAGACTGGTTTAGGTGGGAAGAGACCTCTCAAGGCCATCTAGCCTAACCCTCCTGCAGGGAGCAGGGCCATCTGCAACTAGGGCAGGTTGCTCAGAGCCCTGGCCAACCTCACCTGGAATGGTGCCAGGGATGGGGCAGCCACCACCTCTCTGGGCAACCTGGGCCAGGCTCTCACCACCCTCAGTGTAAAAAAATTCTTCCTTCTCTCCAGTCTAAATCTCCCTCTTTTAGTTTAAACCCATCACCCCTTGTCCTCTCTCAACAGACCTTGCTAAACAGTCTGTCCCCATCTTTCTGACAGGCCCCTTGAAGTCCTGAAAGGCCCCAAGAAGGTCTCCCCCAGATCCTTCTCTTCAGGCTGAACAACCCCAACTCTCTCAACCTTTTTTTCATAGCAAGTATGATCTAGCAAGACCTACTTTCTTTTTATCCAAGCATTCAGAATGATCCAGAGTTTCACAATGCGTTTACGCTGAGTTAAATGAGCCAGCTCGGGTTGTATAAACCTTTAATTTGTCTGATCTATGTTAAGTATCTTTGCAGGACTGTAACAATCTCTGCAAAGCTGCCGCTAGTGATTTCACGCTTGTCATGAACTTTGAACACTCTTCTCTGAACCACGGTACAACTCAGCCAGAACAGCTTTAGGTGACGCTCCTCAAACAGCTGCAAACCCCGGCAGACAGCAGTGTAGGCTTTTTCCATTTCCAGACAATACCTTAGTTTGTTCCAGAACTCACATTTTAAAAAAAAAAAAAAAAAAAAAGTTAGAAAACAACATCTTGCACAGAAACAAGATGCTCACTTATTTTCTGACAGAGTGGAGAAGCCTTTGGGGGATCTTGAAAGCGTCTACAGCCAGAAGGCATGTGTGAGGTGCAGCAGGACGACAGTCTTGCAGCAGGAGGAGAGGCTTGTAGCTTCTCCACATGACAGAGTCTGGCAGTAGGAGTCAGTAATTATTATGTTTAAAAAACTGCTGTAGCAAGTAGGAAGGGAAGCGTAAAACCTTGGAGGTGAAGTTAGAGGATCTGTGATTTTTATTTGATTGGGTTTAAATCTATTTGGAGTTTTCACAAGAGCTGCTGCTCTTTGCCCTGCACCAATAGCCAGGAACAGGGCTGTTGTTGCACGTGGAGGGACTGTGGCAGGACTTCAAGAGGTGAGCATCCTTCCTGCCAGTCCTTCCACCAATTTCCTTCTGTGGAAAAAGCTACGTTTCGGTCTCATATGGTCCGATATTCCCTCTCCCGCCCTTCGCTGATTTACTAGATATTCTTTTTTTCTTCTTCTTTTTTTTTTTTTTTTTTTCCCCCCCTTTCCTTTCCCCTCTCTCTGTCTGACAACACCACATGGGCACGGATCAGGGAAAAACACGCCAACTGCTGAGATCCTGCGGTGCGTGAACAGATGCTCTGCCGACTGACGCGGCGCTGAGCTGTCCGGCGAGGTCCAGACTGGAGCTGTGCTGATACTGCTCCCTGGAAACCAGTATAACCAGGCAGGTCCTGCTTAGCAGTATTTGTGTTGATTTAATATAATGGAAGCACGTATGTGACCTTGATCAGGTCCCTGCAGCTATAGAGTGTATAAATTTACAGGAGTTTCGTTCTTACCCATAATACACTGTGGAACTTATTTCTTCTGTAAGACCTTGCTGGGGCTGGGAAAGCATTAGAGAGGTATAAATCTGGATATTGTGAATGCTTTGCCTTTCTGAAAGTCCAAACCTAACATATAAACTTTTATGTTTCATCTTACAAACCGTTCATTAGGCCCCTCTCCTAATTAGGGACTTTTTGTAAGCCTTTCTTGCTAGTTCTTGACATATTTTTTCCAAGAAAAATTTAAAGCAAATCTTTAACAGTTCCTAAGTTGTTGGTTTGGTTTTTTTCCCCAGATTTTAGATTTAGCCCATCCAGGTGCCAGGCTGTGCATCTGTGTTAAGATAACACTTTTTACTCATAAAAATCAAAATTTCACAGATACATTTACACGTAATAACACAGACACTCATTATCTTCCTATCTCTGTCAGTCTAGTCACTATTAATTGGCTAAAATATTAAAGGTAGGATGTCATCCCTGATGACCACTTCATTTACAGCTCTGAATGGCAGGAAAGATGAGAGTATTGACAGGGCTGATGGTGAATTTGAGAAGGAGGGTGTCTTATGAGGAAAGATCAGGGGCCCAACTTCAGTCGCTTTAAATTAGAATTTGCATGGAGACATTCAGGAGTAGGCATCAAAGAGTGAGTGAAAGGCAAGGTTGAATGATGGGAGACAAACTGTGATCAGAGAGGTAGATCTGAGAGTCGTCCGCATAAGAATGGACATTAAACTGTCTGTGGATAAGCTGCTCAGCTCCCTCAGCTGGGAGAAGTAGGAGGTCAGTTATAGGATGTTCTGCAGAAGATGAAGAAGGCAAAGAGGAAAACGATAAGTGAAAGGGAAGAGTAGGGGAAGCAGAAATTTCCACAAAGGCTCGTGAGTCCTGGGGCTTAGTCGGAGGATGAGTAGAGGCTGCTGAAAAAGGCTTGAAGCACAAATGAGAATTGCTGGCAGAGAACTGGCCTTCATTTCCCTGAGAAAAGAGGTCTTCTCCGTGGTGTACTGCAGAATTGTCCTGTCTTGAGCGATTCCAGGCTGTGTTTCAGATTAAGTAACAAGCAAATGTGTTGTGCAGGTTTGTATCTGGGGATAAAAACTTCATACTGTTGCTCTGGGTGGAGTAGACAGCCGTCAGAGGAACCCTTCCAACCTCAGTTAGTGCACAACTGGCAGATAACAGTAATGTAAGTAATACAGTAAAGCTGTTTGAAATACTCAGCAGCTTCTGAGCCATACCCATACAGATTTATTTTTTGTTTGGTTTTTAAGGAAAACTATTTTTTCAGTGTGGGAAAAGGTTATCTCTCTATTATATCATACAAAAGAGGGTTCAGGAAAGGCACTTTAATAATAGAATTTTGTTGGTAGGAAGAGACCTTTCGGATCATCGAGTCCAACCGTTAACCCAGCACTGCCAGGGCACCACTAACCCATGGCCCTTAGCACAACATCTTTTCAATCTCTCCCAGGATGGGGACTCCACCACTGCCCTGAACACCCTCCACCTTCCCTTTAAGGTCCTGTCAAAAGATGATCTGTGTTGCCCATCGCAGCACAAAGGTGAGGGGTGAGGAATTATTGTCCGAATTGTACATGTAGGGAAATGAAATGAAGAAAGGGAGAAGCTCAAGGTCACATTGCAAGTCTGTGACAGAGCTGGAAAAGGAATCCAGGCTCTTTACTCCAATCAATACATTAATAATGTCAACGGCCATCTCACTTAGCTTTTTCCCTTGCTCATTACCTCAGTGAGGAACTCAGTGCTTTGTTAAAAAGCTATTGAGATTAATCAGTGCTGCTGAAAACATAACGGCAGTCGCCACAGCACCATTTTGCAATTGTCCTTTAATTCTCTCTAAAATTTAAGGTGATGAGTGGTGCTGATGATATGGAGAAGATGCTCTGTGAGGAGCTAAGGTGTGATTGGGTCATACTGCACGTTCTCTCACCTTTGGTGACAGGACAAGGGGAAATAGCCTCAAGTTGCACCAGGGCAAGTTTAGGTTGGATATCAGGAAAAAGTTCTTTACAGAAAGGGTTGTTAAGCACTGGAACAAGCTCCCCAGGGAAGTGGTTGAGTTACCATCCCTGAATGTGTTTAAAAATCCTTTGGATGTGGTGCTTGGGGATGTGGTCTTGTGGTGGATTGTTAAAGTTAGGGTAGTAGGGTTAGGTTGAAGTTGGGCTCGATGATCTTGAAAGTCTTTTCCAAGTCGAGCAATTCTGTGAGTCTGATTCTTTAAGTTCTCTTGCCTGGCCCTAAGAAAGTCAGCAGAGAGCAGGTGATGTATTCCTGATTGCTGCCTTTTAGTTTTGCAGAATAAACCCCCAAACCAATTTGGAATTGTTACAGGACCATCACTTAGGGTGGAGATGCTGCCAGCATGAGCAAACGATAGTAGATAAGACAATAACTGATTTTAGAGGATCTGTTTTGCATTGCTTCTGATCTAAGCAGGAGAGAAAAAAAAATGACAGATTTGCTGCCGAGCAGAAGCTACTGGTAAGCAGTTGAACTCAGTGTTCCCTGTTTATTGCAACACAGTTTACATCAAGCCTTGTTTTTGACTTCCCAAGTCAGAAGAGCCTCTTTCTCTGGCTGACGCCGAGTGAAAACTCTACAGTTACACACTAGCAATATTAAGAGTAGGGCTTCTCATGCATTATCACATTATTTTTTGCTATCAGTTCAAGGAAATGGACACTTGATTCATTTTCTAGCATATATTGATTCAATCCACCTTTTAATTTAGTGCTGGAGAAGGCTATTAGCCTCCATTCACATTTACAATAAGATAATACAATCTGATAGCTGCTCTCCCAATCCATTATGGGAGAGGGATAAAATAGTTTTGTTTCCGTATGTAAGGATCTATTGACTTGCTCTCCTCCGCCGCGTTTATAGCAGTTGCTGTCCTCACTACTGGATGTCTTACTTCGTGTAGGTGAAACACTGTTATTGATGAAAGCTCTCTCTGAAGAGCAGAGATAAAGGTGTGGGTAATGCCTTGCACTCTAAATAGGAGCCCAGCTTTTCCCCTTGAACTTCTATTAACTGTACTAAGGACCGGTCAAAACAACCGCCGCCTGTCATCACCAGTAACCATTCTTCTACAATTCTCTCGCTGCAAACTGGAGTAAGTCTTCTCCTGGCAGCATCCCTCACTCCATCATCATTGCCCAAGGCCCCTGTAGTTTGACCTCTGGCCACAATCACCCAAATCCAAGCTCCAGCACAGCTCAGTGTCTGAGCAGCAGATGCTTTCTCAGCCCATCCAGACTGACTTGTGAACTTGAACTGCTCATTTATTTCACATATGACTCTAAGCCTGTCTTGTCTCGCCCCCAGCACACAGCTCTTGCCTTAGGTAGCTCCTTAGTGTCAGCTCAGGCACGCTTCCTCTGTGTCCCTGCTCCATTCCTAGCCATGAGGCCAGGTCACCACTAAACCATGTCCCTCAGCAACACATCTACACAGCTTTTCAATCCCTCTGGGCTCACAGACTAGTTCCACCAAGATCTTTAAAAAAGCAATTCCTAGGCATGTACTCAAGAAACCTTTTCTCTCCTTCAGTAACCAGTGATTTTCTTCTAATTCTTAGATCAGGACAGTCTTTTGAGGAACAGACACTATGCCCTGCTGCAATAATGGGAAGCCCTGATGGGGCACAGAGGTAGTTTTTCTGCTATTTAGAAGCTGAGGAGGAAGAGAGGGGAAAATCTCGGAGGTTTTTCTAAAAGAATGTCAAAGAAAAGCTGGCTTTACATATATATATATATATATGGAGAAAAGGGAGCTTAGAGGATACCTTATCACTCTCTACAACTACCTGAAAGGAGGTTGGAGTCAGTCTGTTCTCCCAGGTAACAAGTGATACAACAAGAGGAATTTGCCTCAAGTTGTGCCAGGGCAGGTTTAAGTTGGATATCAGGAAAAACTCCTTCACTGAAAGGGTTGTTAAGCAGTGGAGCAGGCTGCCCAGAGAAGTGGTGGAGTCACCAGCCCTGGAGGGATTTAAAAGACAGGAAGATATGGTGCTGAGCAACATGGTTTAGTGGTGGGATTTGGCAGCGTTAGGTTAATGGTTGGACTTGATGATCTTAGAGGTGTCTTCCAACCAAAATGATTCTCTGATTCTATGAAACCCAAGTGTATTCTGCCACACTACGTGCAGAAGCGTTGGTTGCCCATCCATTTCAGCTTGTGTGGAAGCCCCACAGGGTGGTCAGGAGTACAAGTAGTCTGCAAGAGAAAAGCCAGTGCACGGGGGTGGGCACATGCCATTTCTGTAGCTTCACCCATTCCTGTGTCAGACAGGGAGCTCGATCATGCTGCCAGGTCTTTGGCCCTTTTATCCTCAATTGCCAAAAACACACAACAGCCAGGAACAATCATTTTATCCATCTATACCCTTCTATGCGCACCCAAAACCCAGTAATTAATTGGCAAAGTAGAAAATGAGATACATGCACTGAAATATATTTATTTTTACTATTTCCCCAGACCTGCCTTTTCTCACAATAGTGACCCATTTCCTATTTATTTCTGGTTGTATTTCTCACACAAAATAAATATCAAGGGTTTTTTATGTTGTTAGGAAAACGAGAGGTTTTGTTTTGTGGAATAATACACTTCTTAAAAAAAAAATAAAAAATATTTTGTGTTTAAAAAGTCATGATTCTAATTGTTCTTGCCATGGAAAAGGTATGACTGAATTAAATTAATACATAGGAGACCTGTTTTGTTCTGAAGTAACTACTACTGTTCTTTGAAAGGCCGTTCTTTTTTTTTTTCTGAGTTCCTTTTCTGAAAAGGTTTACCATGTCTTCATGCAAGTACTTGTCATGCTTTAGAAAAATCACAAGCAGCAAAAAGTCAGAATTGTCAGTTCAGAAGACACTGCTTGTTCCACTGGGTAAAACTGAGAAAGCAACGCTGGCAAACGATCTTTAGGAGAAAAAAAAACAACCAACCCAAACAGAAAACAACCCACCCGATGGAAACAGCAGCAGGATGAAGATAAAAAGGGTTACAGGCTTTATTCTCATTGAAGGTTGGCAACGGGAAATCTGTTGGAGTAGAAGAAGAATATCTGATAGGTCATCTGTTGTGTAATGAAGAATAGAAGACAGAAGACAAGCTAGGAGAAGCAAGGTGATTCCAAACCTCGGAGGGATGTAAGATCTTGTGAGAGAAACATGAAAGCAATACCTTTATAGACTGACCAAATTTAATTTACTATCAACGAGCCTTATAAGACAGCAAGCTGACAAAATCCATTTGTAATATTATGGGTAAGGCTGAAGTCACACATTTTTCTCCTGTGGAATCATTTTATTATGTATTCGATTCTTTTTTGTGCGGGCCTTCTGATTAAAAATTACTACTAAGATGTCAAATATTTCCTTGTCCTCTGGTATCTGGGCTTAGTTACCCAATAACTTTTTCTGCCTATCCACCTTCTTTATTCAAAATAAAACGTGTTTTCAAAGGACAAACAAAAGGAGGTAAATATGCTGTCATTTGGTATGCACGGGGTTCTGCAAAGTGTCCATATTTTTCTGCTCCATACGTTCCTTGGGAGACCCTGGAGCTGTCAGTGGGTTTTCTTCCAATACATTCAATGTTTGGCCTTACGATCAAAGAATATCACAGCAAACATATTTGTGATTTCAAGTAGAAAGTCAGGAATCGCTCTGCATGAGGTCACGGCCACTTTTCTTTTGGTTTATGGCACTGAGAGATGTGAAAATTGGTTTCTTTATGCTGGGAAGATGTTTGGATGGGATGTGATAAGAGCATGTTGGCATTGTGTTACAGGAACGCTCCGGGCACCAACCTCTCCAGGCCAGGCTGTGCTCTCCCTTGCTCTGTGGAGAAAGAGGAAATGGTTTCTAACCTGATTTGCAAGTTCAGCAGTGGCCAGTAAGCAACTCACTTTTATCTCTATGTTTCTGATTTTTACAGACCCAGTAGGAACCTTCGCTCTCCACAAACAGAGCTGTTTGCCTTGGAAGGAGACTCTGAGTTTTGTGGTTATGAGGTTTAGTTCCAGGACAGGAAGAAATGCTTAAGTTCCACCAGCTTCTGAGCATTGTAGACGTGGGATTCATCAACAGGACTTCTCTCCAGTCTTCCACACCATGGAAAGGAGTTGGGGTTGGAGTGCTTCATGCTTCCGTGGATTCTAGCATTTGTCTGCAGGCAAGAGGGGTGAAGAAAGCGGAGGAGAGGGCAAAGTTTCCCATTACAGACAACAGGCTTTGGAGAACAGTGTCTTGTTTTAACTCTGACTTAAAGGGGTAGATCTGCAGTAGGAGAAGTCCTCTCTCCTTGATCATGGAAAAAGCGGGTAGAAAATGTAGGGTTTATTTTATAGAAAGGTTGAGCTGGATGGGAAAGTCACCACAGTGCTACGGGGAGATCTGATCTCCTTCAGCACCACAGGACCAGCTCACTTCAGAGACTCAACTGCAACTTGGGAGACCCTGCAGCAAAACACAGATTGAACTCTGTAAGACAGAAAATGGAAAAATATCAGCGTTGTGATGTCATAGCAACGTAACTAAGAAGAAAAGTAAGAGTGGGTTAAAAATGAACGCTAATTACGCTACAATGCTGTATTATGATTACAAGTCTTTGCCAGAATCATTTCTCAACCCATTAGGAGAAGAAGCTCTGTGCGTGGACACACCGATCTTATTTCATCTCAGTTTAGAAATCTAATAGAAAACCAGCTAAATTAGGTTAAACCTCTTGATTCCGCTACGCACTTTGAAATGCCATAAAGTAAGAAGATTACGTTACCCCCTTTCCCCATAAGTCAGGATTAAACTTGCGTTTTCAGGTTTTTCTGCCAACAAAATCCCCAATTGGCTGAGCTCAGATTCTCTAATCTCGAGCCAGAGGCCGAAAGTAGCGATGAGCTTCAGAAATGGCAATGGCCAAACTATGGACGTGGAAGAACAAGGACTTTTTTTTTTTTTTTTTTTTTCCTGAACTATCAGTGCACTGCTCCTCCCTCCATGGAAAGAACGAGTTTCTTATCTCTACAACCATTGTGTTTTCTCAGCGTGGTCCACGTCGCCTTGTTTCTCACACCCTTGGATCCGGATGGGAAAATTTCACCTGCAGCGCAACACGCATCTATTAAAATCTGTGCCAAGATGCTCATATTATTTTTAAGAGAATGTAAGTTTTCCTTCATAAAATTCCAGTGGGCAATGAATTAAAAATGACAACTCTATATACAGTGAAAACAAGAAAATAAAATATACAAAACATTGCTAATGATCAGTTCTTGAAAAATTTACCAGACACATACTACCCAGGGAGATAAACTCATTAGCAGAGACTGATACGAAAGCCGAGATGCTCCAGGATGAGGCTCAGACACAACATATTCAAATGAAATCTCTTTAGCAAAATTGTTTTGTTCCCTTCACAGAAATATTTGGCAACAGCATGTCTTCCTTAAAAAATATAAAAAAAATAAAAAAACTGGGAAGTTACAGCATCTCATTAATCATCCATCCCTGTGTTTACACACTCAGGAGCTCTTCCCCCCTTGGGGAAAGGAAGAGGAAGGGAAGATTTCCTAATGATAGGATGGAGGTTTTTCCCTTTTTCTCGGGTGGGTCCCAGTATTGTCGTGCCCGGCCTCGCGTCCCTGGAGTCGTCCTGCATATCACCTTTGCTCGATCGAGAGTTACAGACCAGAGAGGTGCTGCAAGGTGACACAGTCACATAGAGTGCCCAGCACATTGTCAGCGCTCAATAAATTGTAATAATTAATAGTATCTGGATGACCTCACTTGCTGGCTGCATGACATGGGGTGTATTGGATGACTACACGCCAATCCATTAACCGAATGGAGCCGTGTATGTACCGTGTGTGGCACTTGAATGCTGACACCTTCTAGAAACAGACAATTGTCTCACACCTCATTTGCAAACTAAAGGAGATATGAAATGAATTAAACTTCCTGCAAACACTCGGGAGGTTTACAAAGAGTCCTATCTCTAAGTCTACTGTACTATTTGCATAAAAGAATTCAGTATCGATGTAATTATTAATGATAATTCTGCAGTAGTTGTGCTGCTGCAGGATTTTTCAGATTAGGAATGTAATGAATTAGTAATAAAATCCTAACACAAATTTATTCCTAAATGCAATTTCCTTTCTGGTTGTGAATCTCCTTGTATTTATTATAAAAGAGGTACTTCTTGAAATAGCTTTTCTCCGACGGCACGGTTTAAAGACGCGTGTCTTCCACAGAGTCCAATTTCTATCAGAAAACCACTTCAGAAAGAAAATCTGCCTTTTCTTTAAGCAGGAGGAGGATTTGACTGATGGGTCCTTTCGTGCTGTAATGAGAAATGTCTTACAAACATCCACCCCTTCTGCAGCCTTACCCTACATGCAGCGGAGAAGGGAGAAGACGGCGAGAACCTGAGCTGCTCCTCTCCCTAATGAAGCCCATTAACTGGCAGCAGAACCCAGCCTAATAACCATGACTAAGTCAGACAGTCGGGCCCGTTTGCTCTTGATTTCACCTCTTTGCTGGCTGACTTTGTGCTCCTGACGTAAATCCTCCACCTCCTGAACTGCCTGAGCTTACCCCCAACTCGTGAATGTCTACCTTCTCGTTTGTTCCCTCTGCGTGCCACTACGGTCTGCGTGACACCACGTGTTTGTGCCTCAGCGTGCCTCCTCTGCAGCCCAGTGAGTGACTGGGAGAGAAGAGCCCCAGATGTTGAAGAAACATGGTAGCACTTCATGGATTCTGACTGGGACCAATCAAAGCCCAAGTTTTCACGTTTATTGGGCACCACAAGGTAAGCGAGTTCATTTAGTTACACAGAGGTGGTGGCACCTTTTAATTTCTTCTTATTATTATAGTTTTGTTTGTTTAGGTTTTTTTTTTTTTTCCCAAAACCCATCTCTTGAAATTATTTTCTCTTGAAATAATCTTGAATTAACTTTCAGCTGGTGAAGGTTGAAGCCTAGTGGCAAAGTAAGAAAACCCTTGCATTTACCCCTCTCCACAAGGCAGCTCCTCTGCCTAGGACACCAGTACAAATGCCAGTGCAAATTTAGCACTTGCTGAGCTGTCAGTTTTGGTGGAAGATGTGGTTTTCCTAAGAAATGCTGGGAATTTGTCATCTGCTCTGGAGTGGGTTACAATTTTGTGTTGATGATTTAGACAGTTTTTTAGAATTGTAGATTCTTTTTGGTTGGAAAAGACATTTCAGATCGAATCCAACGGTTAGCCCAGCACAGCCAAGTCCACCACTAGACCATGTCCCTCAGCACCACATCTCCATGTACTTTGTTTTGATGTTCTGTAAAACTAGAAGCAGCAAAATGTAGTTAATTTGGTTGGTGCGGTAAACTCAGGATACTGTTTACATTCAAAGCAGAGATCCGCTTCCTTATTTAATATCCAGATGTGAATATACCTTCCTGGTTTGATGGTGAGATTTGTCTCTGAGCCCTAGTTTCCCATCTTTGCCATGGATACAATCATGCTGTACCCACCAGTCCTCAGTAAGAATGGACCACCAAGCCCAGTCCTTCCAGGGAAGTTGATGGAGCAGAAATTTTCCATCATATAAAAATAATAATAATAAAAAAATCCCTGTGCATTATATATCCAGTTTTGACACCCTGTGCCAGCTCCTGGTGAAAAAGTAAAGCTATACCCTGTGCCCCTATGGCAGTGATCCACCCAATAACCCACCCCGGAAACACCACCGATGAACACGTTCTCCTCATCTTCCCGCTGCGGCAAGGCTCGCACTTAAATGGGTGAAACATTGCTAAAATATTGATTACTTGGCAGGATGAAAATCCCAGAGGAAAAAGTACTTTTTGTCCTGGAACACTCCCAGGGAAATTTTGCACTGACAGGATTGTTTAATGATATTACCATGAAAAAGAATTGATGTTTGCTGAAAATGAAGATGTGCTCTTATACCATTCTCCACTTTGCCCTCCAGAGAACTAATTTACCAAGACATAGTTTTCCTTGTATTTAAGACTACTGCAGCACACACTTTACATTAGACATCAGGATCTGTGTTAATGATGCTCTGGTGAAACTTTCATAGATTAATGTATTTTTCCCAGTGATCCAATTTTTTGTTCGGGTTCCATTAACGTATTTAACACGAATAGTGGTGGATTCCTGTTTGTTGCAAGCTGCTGGAAAAGTGGACTTGCTTTTTCTCTAAGTTACCTCCGGAAGTGAGAGCTACTGGATGCGCTGCATCCCAAGCTCAGGCACAAGAGTTTGCTCTGACATAGTGCTGTATTTTAGTCTTATGACTGAAAGGTTAATTGTCTTTAAAATTGTTTGCACATGGGCAGAGCTGCAGGTCCACAGGCTTGTTTTACTTCTCTTTCAAGCTGAAGTGTGTGGAGAATCAAAACGTCCAAATTGTTTATTTCAGGTTCGAGGCTGTAAATGGTTTGTTACTACCACCAGTAGCCTTTGTGAAGGGAAGAGTCTTTAGAGCAGCTTTAATTTACACCATGGAGAGTGGAAAAGCAAGATCAAGAGGCTGATTTCATTCTAGTGATACATAACCATTTGGAACTCTTTCAAATGCTGCTTTTAAGAGGAACAACAAAAGAATCCTGCTTTTTCCTTAGTGGGGGAATCTAGGCACTGGACTGCACCCATCACGAAACTCAATATAACACCTTGAGGGAGAGATCCTAGTTAGACCCAGCAGCCACTCCTAGACTTTCTTGAGAGAGTTCAGACTTAAAAATGTGTGAATGTTTTAGGTCTGGAAAAAAGAATTTGTACTAATTCTTGTAGGAGCAAATAATTTCTGTAAGTTCCCTGAATTTTGCTTCATTGAAGTGTAGAAAATGCTGAGGGAAGTTTGAATTTGCTTAATGAAATAGTAAAACTGAAAAAAAAAATAATTAAAAATTGGGGGAAATTACTGTAATGTTTGGTTAATGCTTAGTTAAATCTGGGTCAAAAAGTACCAACGCAGATACCCAGGATGTGAGTTTTGAGGAAGGGATGCACAACCACATCAGCATAGAGACCATGATGAAAGGCTGATGCAGAGCCCCAGGACTCCTCCTGCAACCTTGGTTGACATCGTGGAGGAGACTGCTATTGCCCCGAAACAGGATAAATCTCTTTTCCTCTGTTATTCTGAGGAGGAGGCAGGGAATGTCCTGCCACTCTGCAACCTGGGCTCTGGGAGAGCTGCTCCTAACTTGGGGTCATTTGCAAAGTCATTATTTAAGTTGAACTCTGTGGGAAACCATGAAGGAGGGAAGTTATTCTTTGTACATTTGTACTTTAGTATCTTATTTCCCCAGCTTTAAAATTCTCGGTGTGAAAAGCGCTGCCAGTTTAGTATTTGAAAAGACCCTTTTTGGGTTTTTTTGTTGGTTTTTTTTTTTTTTATGTTGAACGGTTTGCATCATGGAAAACAGTTTCCAGCCTCCCCTGGCTTCCTGCCTTATTGAGGTGTTTTTGGTACAGCTCCTCTCTCCTGAGTTTTCCTGGTAACCTCTCCAGCCACTGAACCCAGCGATGCTTCAGCAGAGTCACGGGTAGGGCTGATTTAGGAACTGATGCCTCAATGTGCTGAGCACTCCTGCATGTTCCTGAACATGTTTTTTCTCTGTTCTCTTTCATGTGTTCTCTACCTCCTTGGATCAGACACCATGTGGCTCATCCACACTTGGTCTGTTTTGGAATTGAATCATGACCCTACAAATATTAAATCACCGTGTTCTGTAAGAACGATGTGAAACACTGGACCTTGTCTGCATCTTGATAGTTTGCAGATGTTGGGGTTGTCCTGAAGAAACACTCTTGACTCATCCTAAAAAATGTTTAACATCTGTGCAAGCACTTTAAAATGTGATATATATCAGGTAATTAGCACCACATGCCTCCCCCCTCCCAGTCATATTTTTTGATGGATTTATTTTTGTTTGCGAAGGCAGCGTAAGAATTAAACTGGTTAGTACCTGAAATGCTCTGGTTTTCAGCCCATATAACGCATTCTTACTTCTACCCATTGCAAGACTTCTCTGTTTATCTGTGTGTTGTTTCACCTTTCGTTCCGAGCGGTTGTTCCACTCGCAAAATAGCTCCATTATCTGTGCATTTGCCTGTTTGCTGTAATGAAGACAACTGGGTTCATAATAGTCTATTAAATGGTCTATTAAATAGTGTAGTTGCTGGCGGGACCCTGGTAATACTGTTTGGAGAGCAGGGTAATAATTTTGAGATTCAGATGTTGCCTGGATTTCCTTTCTTCTACAGCTGTTTGAAACATTTTCTTGAGAGTTGTCATAAATCTTTCTCCTTCTCATCTGGCCTGCAGCCAGGGTGGTTCCACTTGCTTTCCTAGAACCTGAGATATCCAGCAGACGAGGCAAGTTCTTTGCTGCCCGAACTGTTAGTCCATCTTCAGGTTTAAGGACTTCTGCCATGCGAGATGCAGAAAAGATCTTGGCTGGACTGGCCACCTGGCCGAAGGTAAAATCATGGGCTTGATGAGAGGAGAGATACAACTGGATTAATTCAGTGAAGAAAATTTTGGTGGTAACAGAACTGGGCTGATGGTCTCCTGACCTGGATCTGTGAATGCCAATGAGCAGCTATTACTGGTGCTGTAGTTGCAATCAAAATTGGATCTCCATATATAAGGTGTCTTAAAAGCCTATTCAGAGACCGTCTCAGTGCTTCTAGGGTCTGAAAAGTATGTTCCTTGACTCCTAGTCTTATACTCGAAGATGAAGACTTAATTTCCTTCCAAGAACTTGATCCCAAAGGTATGAAAACGGTCCTGTGGAGGTTATGGTTTAAGAATTTTTCTGGGCTGGGGATGAATTCACTACTTCACCATTTGTGGTGGTGGTACTTTTTAGACATCACTGCACTTACATGATTTAAAGCATGTGGTCTACCAAAACATTTTTTGAAAGCTTTTTTTTTTTTTCCCTTTTTCTTTTTTCTTTTTTTTCTTCCCACAAAGGGAATAGTTTTCCCTTTTCCTCTGTTCTTCAGTTTTTCTCCTCCTTCAGAGAAATACTGTATTTATGCTCTGATTTATGCATTATTACCCCAATTCTGCATCATGATATAGAGCCTTAGGAAGTCTGTGCTGTGAAATATGTTTTTGGGACAAGTGCTCACTCTTCATTGGAAGATGGACTTTTACTCTGATGTGGAGACTTTCTTGCAGCCTTCCAGTATCTGAAGGGGTCCTACAAAAAAGCTGGGGAGGGCCTTTTTGCAAGGGCTTGTAGTGACAGGGTGAAGGGGATTGGCTTCAAACTGGAAGAGGGAAGATTTAGATTAGGAATTAGGAAGAAGTTCTTTACTCCAAGTGTGGCAAGACACTGGCACAGGTTGCTCAGAGAAACTGTGGATGCTCCATCCCTGGATGTGTTCAATACCAAGTTGGACAGGGCTTTGAGCAACCTGGTCTAGTGGGAGGTGTCCCTGCCTATGGCAGGGGGATTGGAACAAGATGATCTTTCAGGGTCCTTCCAACCCAACCCATTCTGTGATTCTATGACTGATAATGAACAGTATTAAGTCCCAACACTCATTCTCTTTTCAATTCCACTGAAGTAAAAGTAATAATTTTGCATTAAAACCACTTCAGATGAAATGACAACAACGATGAAGGCAACTTTGTGTAATGTGGTTCTGCTGGTAAGAGGTTTTATTGGTGTGAATGTGCTTTATCTCACTAACACTTAGCCAATTATTTTGTCCTCTACCATTTGGACCAAGCAGGAGAGAGTTTCTGCCTTGATTATACTTTGATTCCTTCAAAGCACAACTGGAAGCTGTCTTTCTGTCTTATGGTCCTTCTGGACTCAGAGCTGCTCAGGAACCCGCTGCACTCCCAGGGTAAGAATGCTTCCCCCCCAATTTTGACTCTGTCTTCTCTGTGGTGAATGGGAACGACAGGGGTGTTTGTGTTGTGCTTTTCCCATGGCTGGGTGGTTTGATAGCATTGATGATAAATTCATTCCAGGACAGACATGATATTTCTTTTCTAGATGAACTGCCTGTCAATGTTTGTACTCATAGGTCTTGTTTCTGTGGTGGTACCTACCCAGGAATTCTGGTGGTGTTGATCTGCTGGAAGACCTGAGACCCTGTGGATGACTATCTCCTACCTTCTACATCTTTTTTTTTTATAGTCCAGATTCTTTCATTACTCATAATTTTGCTTGTTATCTGAAAATCAGTGTACCTTTTAAAACTACTCTCTTTCTTTCTTCCCTTCTCAATCGTCCTTAGAAATTACTGTATGTTTCTCTGAGATTTTGGCTTTGTTTACTCTTTGCAGCACTGTTTCAAACACGTAATTTGCTTTAGTGCTTTTTGCTGTGGCACCTCAGTATATTCCATTTATTCTGCAGGATCCACTTTTTTAGTATGTTCAAAACTTCCTGGTAAACTTAAAATTTGAAGTGCTGCTGACTCTAGGGATCAGAGACCTTCACAAGCATTGTAAGTCTGTCCTGGAATTGCTAACAGAGATGTATCTTGAAAGCACAGAAGCTCAAAACCAAAAATCTTGGAGTGGTGTCTTCAGGATTTGAGGTCACTGCTTTTTCTCGCTAACAGCACAATGCATTCCTCTTTAGCAGTGTGGTTCTTGGTGGGCATTGGTTGAAGCTGGGACATCATCCTTCTTCACTGCAAGGGCTGTCCAGGGCTGGCCCAGGCTGCCCAGGGCAGGGGTGGAGTCCCCATGATCCCTGGAGGGGTTTCCAAGCCATGGAGATGTGGTGCTGAGGGCCATTGGTTAGTGCTCTGGCAGTGCTGGGGGATGGTTGGACTCCATGATCTGAAAAGTCTCTTCCAGCCAAAATGATTCCATGATTCTAGTAGCAACTTTACAAGTGTGTATTTTGAGTATTGTACTTGCAAAAATCCAGCGTAGTCAGAGAATGAAGTCACATGTTAGGAGCCAAGAATTGATTTTATTCTGTGGTTATTATATGACAGGACTTAATTCTGAAGAAACATTGGCTTTGCTTCGATTGGTTACCTGCAATTTGTTGGCGGTGTTGTTTTGGTTGGGAATCACATTTCCCTGTGTTATCAACATGGTTTTGAACCTCAACTGCCCTGGGTAGTTCCTGAGGCTCGCTGGGTCTCTGCAATGAACTCTTTGGTGTGATTAGGTGAAGTTGATGCAACTATCAGAAAGGGTGGCTTTGGAAAGACTACTCAAGATGGTTTTGATAAATTCCAAGTTTCAGAGGTTTTTATTTGCTTTCCATTAAAAACCCCCTATAAAATAGTTCAGATGTTGCAGGAGGAATTTCTTTATGCGGTTGAGAGATGTCAGATGGAAAAAAAAGGAGTTTTACTGGCCCTTGACACCCGGCGTGTTGTTCTTGTTAATGTCCTGCTTCCCATCTTTAACAAATCCCTAAATTTAGAGATGACACAGGGGTAAGGTTACAATCTGTACCACAATCTGCTTTGGTGGTTGCTTTCTGTTCTCCTGTCAGCGTGTGACTACATTGCCCAGACTCCTCTGTGCATTTTCACCGCTCATTTTTTTCCTGCCAGTTTGGAGATAGAGGTGGAGTGTTTGATTTCCACTCTTGCTTTTCTGCGGCACGGTTGATGATTTGAGCCAGTGGTCTGCTGGTGGTGTCAGGATGCTCCCATCTCCTTCGGTGTGGTGTTCAGGGCCGTAGAGTGGACGTTCAGAGAACTTCTCTGGTGAGATGTCTGTTTTATGCCCCTCTCTGATTGCAGAAGAAGCTGTTGCTAGTTGTTCTAAGGTTTTCTCCACCGTCTGCTATCGAGAACAAAGGCAGTGGACAAGCTGAACATAACAGATGTTCTTCTTGTTTTTGCTGACATTCAAAATCCGCCTTTTCTGATGTAACAGATAATTTTTGTGTCAGCTGAAGAGATGAGATCCTTATTTCCCTGAACATCTCAAATGGATATGAAAGCAATATTTTGCTTTGTCTGATTTATGGGGGTGCGTTGCCATTGCCAGTAGATTATCTGGACTGATAATGGATTTTTAGTTGACGTTGCAGAGACTTGTTACAGATGTATGTTTCTTGCTCTTATCTTCCTCCGGAAGATTTGTACGTTCTGGCAGGCACAGCACGCTTTCATTTTGGATTGGGAAGAGAACAGAAAGGGTTTACGCTACTGTTTGCATGAGCCATCAGATCTGTATCAGCTTTCCTTGGGCTGGCCACTTCTTTGGGATTTTCTTCTCTCCTCCAGTCCCTTGGAAGGAACTTTTACTGCCATTGCAGATCATGACACTGGAGCACTCCCTTACCTCGGCCTTGCCTATGTTGCGTTTTTAGGTCATGTTTGGCATCAAACACTGGCCAGGAGACACCCTGTAGTTTGGTTTTATTTCTTTCTTTGTGCCAGCCTTTTATGTCAGAAAGATTTTTGGCTGCCCTCAAAGTCAGCACAAGGGTATTCAGCATGGTAGCAGACCCTGGCCAGGGCTCTCCCCCACAGTCAGTTTCCTGCACCTCCTTCCACTTCTATGAATTTCAAAAGCAATGAAATATGGTAGATTTAGATCCTGGAATTACATTTTATATAATGCTGTCCTACAGGAGCTGGTGATTGACTTTATGCACATGCCAGCAGGATCTGACCCTATGCAGTAAACCCCCATGTGTTGGGTGGCCCTGAACAAAGCCACGGGTTGCTGTGTGGGCACCTGAACCTCTTCTTGTGTTAGCAGGGAGCAGGGGGGCTTGTCAGACCTGAAAGAATTCCCCGTGATTGGTTTTGCCATGGGCTTTGAGGTCTGCTCAAAGCAGACCTGAGTGCAAGAGATAGTCACCGAATCAGCAAAGATTCACACAGGACCTCATCCTGGGGGTACCTAGACAGCAAGATGTGACCCCAGGACCATGTAAATGACCCGAGGCCTGGAACCCCTCTGCTGGGAGGCCAGGCTAAGAGTGTTCAGCCTGGAGAGGTGAAGGCTCCAGGGAGACCTTCTTGGGGCCTTTCAGGACTTCAAGGGGCCTGTCAGAAAGATGGGGACAGACTTTTGAGCAGGGTCTGTTGGGACAGGACAAGGAGTGATGGTTTGAAACTAAAAGAGGGAGATGTAGACTGGAAAGAAGGAAGAAATTTTTGACTCTGAGGGTGGTAAGCCCCTGTCCCAGGTTGCCTCAAGAGGTGGTGGCTGCCCCATCCCTGGCACCACTCCAAGTGAGATTGGCCAGGGCTCTGAGCAACCTGCTCTAGTTGCAGATGTCTCTGCTCTCTGCAGGGGGGTTGGACTGGATGACTTTGAAATGTCCCTTCCAACCCAAACCAGTCTGTGATTCTATAACATTATTATTATTTGAGTTGACAAATAAATAAGTTGAGGAAAGTCACTGCAGGAGGAGACGTCCCAGCTCGCAGGGGTACGACAGCAGCGGTCGGAGGTCTGGACTGGGAGGTGGTGGTCCTTTCAGCCCTGCTTTGTGGGAAGGTGCAGCTTTCCAGGCCATCCACTCGATGGCAGCACCGCTATAGATGTCACACCGCGCAACCCTCTGCCATGGCCTTGCTCGCCAGCTGATGAGCAGAGGGGTTTCCACAATCCAACACCAATTCTGCTTCCCCCAGCACCCCCCCCTCCCATACTGTGCAGTGCTTTTATTCAAATCCCTTGTTAAGATATATATTTAGTAAATAGATCTCACAGTTAAGGCTGAGGGGAAAATGCTGCAGCACGTATAGAACAGACCTAAGGAATTCTCCGCATGTGGTCAAAATACCCATTTTCCGAGTGGATGAAAACTGGGGTTTGGAGTTTATACTTGCGCTACTGCAACTAAATTAAGTCATGAAAGAGGATAATACAATGTACCATCATTTTAAAGTAATTTAATCATGAAAACTAAAAATTTGGAAGCAAACAGATATTTTACTTAATAGAAACCATCTGCACTGTACAGTAGGCAAATTGTATAAAAATGAATAAAACTCTCTCTGGAGGAAAATGACTCAGGCACCAGCTTATATAATGAAGATGTATATGTGCCTTTTAGCATTTGCATTGTCTATTAGACTAGGTAAATCGCAGCACTAGTGTAAGTGAAACAGTTACAAATTTTATTACCATCATATGACTGATGACAAAGGCAGTAATAGAAGTAATGCCTATTAAGAGAGGGCTTGTTCCAGACCCTAAATAGCTTTGTGCTTTGGACTGGGCTGCGCAGCTAAAGCTTTATTTGAGCTGGGGGTCACTGGGACGTTTTAGTCGCTGCCTTTCCTGGGGAAGCCTTTTCCCTTGCTTGGGTTTTTCCCTGCTTGATTCCGACCTGACACGGAGGGAAAAACTCATTTAGGATCATCCAGGGAGGATTTCCTACCGGCCTTTTATTTGGCAGAGCCGGGCGGGTGATCTTTAAACCAGTTCTTTAAACCAGAATGCATTTGTTCAACACAGAGCTGCTTTTCCTCCTTCGCTGCTGGCACGGCTCTTTTCCCTCGTTGATGAAGGACAAATTTCAGGACTTTTCAAAAAATTTATTTGTTTGCATTCAGCAGCTTTCCTAAATTATCTCAAATAATATGAATTATTCAATTTCAGGGCCGTAACAACCCGTGTCTAGTCTGTTTTTAAAATGAAGTTTATAAGAGCCACTTTCCGTTGCTGAGATTTAACACTCGAAATAAATGTGCCCTGCTTTAAAAGCTTTGTACTATTTCTACCAGATTCACAACAATATCTGATTAGAAAAGCAGGAATTTTCTGACACGACAATTTTATTTATTTATTTATTTTTTATAACAAAAGAAAATCCCAGCCTCCCAGTGACATTTGGGCTTATACTTTCTCAGCTGGCATTTTAAAGGATGGGTGTACGAGGGAAATCTGTGTAATGCGAAAGCAGATTTATTTTTGGTTTAGGAAGAGTCAAGAGGAGAAAGCAGAATCGGTTTCCACTTGCATATTAAGCGTATTTGGCGACGAGAACATTTCACATTAACAAATATGTAAAGTAAAAATACGTCCCAAAAGATTAAGACTTCTGTGAATTTAAAACAAATTAGATGCAATTTTCTACCCTGGTATTCGCACTTTCTGTTTTGCTTGATGTTGTCATGATAATACAGGTCCACATGCCTCACCCACCCCGGCGAGGAGCCGTGGAGCTGCTGTTTCACACACGGGAGCCTAAACACCAACTAACATTTTGGGTAAAATGATGCTTATTTTTTTTCCTGAGCATAGCTTTGGGTTATTTTTTATTTTTTGGTAAGAACATCAACCTCCCTGTGCTGTTTGAATTGAGAAGTTCTTCCAAAAAACCAGCACATCCTTGGGATGCAGAGGCTGCTCTTTAGCAAGGCATAATGGTTTCAAGAAGGGTGGTTAAATTTGGGGGCCTGAATTGTTTAATAATGGATATATAAGGACAAGGTGACCTCTGGGGGTTTGATGCCACCCTCGCCAAGGCAACGTGAGTCATTCCGTTGACTTGAATAGACCTGGATTAAAAACTCTCTGACAAAAGCCCCCCAGATATTTTGCCCAGACCTACTGCTCTGAGAAGGAATTGGGCCATCAGGTTCAGAGAAGGATCCAGTCCCGTGCCTTTAAATAGCTTGTTAACAGCATTTCATTAATTACCATCAGCTACTTTAACAAGGAGGAAAATGTCTTTGCTTCCCCATAACCATTGAAATATGAAGAAAAGAAAGAAATCCTTACCTGTTTTGTTTTTTCAATTTTATTTCTTGTGAAAATGTAAATTGCTTTAGGAAACCTCACTTGTTTCCATTTTTTTACTGAAAAATGTATGAATTCAATTCCTTACAGACTTTTAATATTAGAACTATATTCTTTTGCTTATCCTAAGCCACAAGCACAAATAGCAGTTTATCCTTTTATTTTATTGCTGGTTTTTTTTCAATTTGGCAATTAAAAATCAAGTAAAACATGAAACTCTGAGATGCAAATAGCCCTGGAGTCCAAAAGCACAAAGGAAATGGCTTTAGAATGAAGACATTTATTTTCTTCTTGCTTCCCTTTACTATGGTTTATTTAGTTTCATGTGATTTGTGCCAGAAAAAAAAAGTGTGTTCTATAAACAAAAAAAGGGGAAAAGGTTAAACCAGTAATGAAGTGCAATGATAATAAAAAATGATGATAAAACGAGATGATAAAAAAAGACAAGTGGAAGAATATTGTAAGTACGGAGTGGGGTGAGTCAGCGGGACCCCGAAATAGAGTAATTAGGGAATTAAAGATAACTATGTTTGGTGGGGGAAGAAGAGGCATCAGAACCATTTCTGTGTTTCCTGGATTTTTGGAAGCTGCTGGGCTTTGTGCTCACAAATCACTTGGGCATTTTGGAAGGTTTATCCCATGCTTTGGCTGCTGCTGTTTGGCCCTTGGTCAGATTTATTTATTTTTTTTTTGCCCACTATCATATCCCCCTGTCCCGGAGACGTAAGATTCTGTGTAGGAATACCAAGAAAAAGGAGGAGTTGTCTGTTTTGCAAGTGCAATATCCTGGTGTTGGGTGGCTGAGGTTTGAATCCTTCACCTGTGGCTTTTTGGGGACAGTGCGTGGTAGGCCCAGACAGGGATCGCCCAGCGCCATGGGGGTCTGGTCACCCAGGGAACGGGGGACTGTGAGGGGACCCCTGCCCAGCTCCATTCCAGGCCCCTGGAGCAGAGACACCGAGTCCCTTATCCACACGATGGCACTCTTAAGCTTTCAAACAATTTCATCTAACTCCACATTTAACGTGAAACCAAAATTTTTTTGGGTTCCCCCCCCTCCCACCCAGCCCTGTCAAAAGCAAAGAAGGAGTTGGTAGGGAGGGGGACGCAGCACACTCAGCTTGGAGTCCCCCTGAGAAATCCCAATGTCCTAGGTTATCCCTAAAGCCACCCTACGCCGTGACCTTGTGGGCTACACCCCAAGTGCCACCACCAGCACCATGGGCTGGATCCGGTGATGATCAGGGCACCCACCCCTCTCCCTGTCTTGCAGGGCTTGGTCCCTTGAGTGACTGAACAGCAATGGAGAGCAGCTGGAAAGACTATTTTAGATGCACCAAAAATCTGCTTTAAAAAAAAACCCAAATCAAACCTTTCTGCGTGGTGAGGAGGCCACAAATACTGCAGCCCAAGAGCAAGCTCGTGTTTGGACATTTATGGGGGAAAAAGGTCATATTTTTTGTTTTGTAGCTGCTTCTGCACAGCCGAAGCTGTACAAAAGTCAGGAGCGTGGGATGTTTTCTCAAACAGTTTTCGCTATTAAGCGTGTTTTGAAAACAAGAATCCTTTGCCATCAATCTGGCAACTTCTAGGAGCGCTAAATTTACTCCATATTAAAGTGCATGTGGGAGGGGAAGAAGGTCAGGGGGTGGTGGGGTCCGATCCTGTCCTCCTCGGTGCCGTTATCCTGGAGGCTGCATTGCCCTGTCTGGGGGGTATGTGTGTGCCTGTCGGAAAAGTCAGCAAATCACTGCACACCAACACAGCCATGGAAGCAATTTCTGCTCCTTTCCCCCCGCCTGTCAGGTGGGTTTGGGTATTGTGGTCAAGGGCCTGGAAGGATTTTCCGGGTCTGCAGCCTCACGGTACACGGTGGTTGCACGGGCAGCAGCTTGCCCTGGATTTGTGTGCAGGTCGCTGACCTGATATGTTTTCCTGGCAGGTGAAAAAACAAGACCTTGCTTCTTTGTTCCCTTCTTCACCTGAAAGTGCCATCTACCTCTTGGATACAGAGCTTCAGACCTCTCCAGTGGGTCTTGACCAGTGGCACTTGGTGCCATCAGGCCTGCTAGGGTAGAGTGTGCCAGGCTGTTTTCCAAGAGAAGAGAGTTTTATATCACCCTTTCACTGAGGAAATAAAGAAAAAAGACCATATCATCACCGGGCAGAGCAGCAGCTGACCCAAGAGTGAAGCTCTGAGGGCCTTCAGCATAGCCCCTGTGTCAGCCATCCTCACATCAACCAGCTCCTGCAGTCAGCCTGAGGTTTAATCTTGCCAAACCGTGCACAACCTCTTGATAAAATCCAAGCAGAAACAGGTCACTGTATCTCAAAAGCTAGGGCACCCGCTGGGCATGTTGCAAGAAGGACAAATTTCTGACTCTCTGCCCACCAAACAAGCCCTTAGTGGGGATGTCTCCCAGGTGCTGATATAACACACATCGGGAAAGTACCAAAGGAATGAACATCCTAAAGGTAATGTACAACCTGGAGATAGCGGTCAGACGGGCTTCCTGAAGGTACCAGCACTTTAGGAGAGGGACTGGTACTGGGTCGGGATCTCTGCAGGCAGAAGACCTCCTTCCCTGTTGTGAGGTGGCTGGTATATTGGTGAATATTGGAGTAACTGGGCTGGGGATGGGAAGTGAGGTGGTTTGGGGCAGGGCAGGGCAGGAGGCAGAGTCCCCTACCTGCCCCTGGCTTCTCATTGACAATTTTTCCTTCTTTCTGGGTGTTTGTGGGCTGTGGGCTCCTGTTCTTGTCACCCAGCACCCACGGGGTCACTTTGGAGAGTGGCTGGGGAGAGGGAGGTTTCGGAGCTGTGCTAGATCCCATCTTTTGAAAATTGCCAAGCTGGGGTTAGAGGACGTTCTCAAGGGAGTGTCCAAAATCAACACGATTATCTTGATTATTAATATTTGCGTTGGCAGAACTACTGTAGGGTTGTGTGGAGAAACACAGTCCCTCCACTGCTTATTGCTAGAGCTCGTTGAGCAGCAGCTAATCCATCTACATAGTGGATGGCCTTATGTTTTTTGTGGGTTTTGTTTTGGTTTGGGGTTTTTTTTGCTTTTTCATAAATGTCAAAATAGTTTAACGTGCAATCTGTATTAGCAGCTGGCTGACAGCACCTCTCTTTTGGGTCAAAGCCTGACATTTGCCCCAAAGTGAGATATTGTGAGCCCTGTGCTGATAGCCTGAAAAAACTGGATCTTCAGAGGACAAGGAGGACCTGTATTTTAGATGAATGTGGGAAATTCGTGCCTGCACCCCTAGGTATCATAGCAGCTCAGTTCTCTATCTTTTCCATTAAAAAAACCCAGTCAATTTTTTTCTGAGACTTACTCATGGGTTATTTTTCTAGTCACCAACCCCCCCCCCCCCCTCCCCCCCCCCCCCCCCCCTCCCTACTCACACCCTCTCCCTCTCTC
>WTSP01002004.1:0-47018 GCA_025331215.1 Actenoides lindsayi
CCCCCCCCAAGGAAATTGGCTTTCATTTTTATACCCCCCCCCCCCCCGACATTTAGGCCATTTGAAATAACCTAAGCCTTATTTAAGGCCAGTCCCAGCAGCATTGTGAACAATAGCATGTGTTTGTGAGGCTGTTCTTCAGCATGTACTTCACACTTCAGTCTCCACATCCCATTGCAATGCTCTGCTTCACTCTCAGCACCGCTACCCGTGGCAAAGCAGGTGGCGCGTGGAAGGAACAAGAGATTTGTAGTAATTACCGATGGCCAAAATGTTTTGTTCACAAAGAAAGATAATCGTAAAGCATAGATAATTCATAATGTCGTAAATTAATCAGAGAAATTAATAGCAATACTCAAAATTCTATTTTTTCCTCACAACTCTTCTCCTTCTCTGAGTTATGGTGCTTGGATTAGTGAGTACTTTTGCACTGCTTTGAAGTCATTGTACAGTCATAAATATTGCTCGTTTATTATATCAGATTCCATTTTTCAGGTACCTTATACAAATGAACTTGCTGAAGAAAGATAACAGATTGCATAGTCAGACTATTTTTACCTATTAAGCTTTTTAAGTTATTAATGAGAATTTTAAAAGTATTTTCATGCTAATCTCTCCATTGTTTTCAAGGACCGCTCAATGCTTGAAGGCCTTTAGCATGCTGGCCGTTACCAGCTACCTTATCTGACATGGTGATTGCTTGTTAAAGGGTTTTCTCCACTTACTTTAGTCAGATTATTTAATGAGAACTTACAGATGTAAGCAAGGAAACTTTTGTGAAAGCACCTGACTGACTCCCATTAATTCATCTCACTTCAAACGAAGAAACAAAATGATCTTCGGAGATGAAATAAATGGCATCTCTCTTCCTAATGCTCTGCAACATGTGGCTGGACTTGGAAAATTGTAGATTTCGTAGAAAAATCTTCCTGCCAGGTGCGTGCAATTCATAGCTGTCTGAAGTTGTTAATGTGAGCAGTTGTTGCTGAAGCGTATATACGTAAGTTATCCGTGCAGGGATGAATTGTGCAAAAGTAAAAAGTACACGAATCACGGGGAAAACACGACTCGGTGAGGTCTTCTTGGAAACAGTCGTTGCAGTTTGGCTTCAGCAAAAGCATTTATAGGATCTAGAGTACACTTGGGGAGAAATTTTCGGTTCCGCAAGACAGCAATTTAATTGTTTCATTCCATGCTTCCCATAAACATCGATATGTGGTAACAGCAGTTGCAGTCTTCCAACTCGGCGTTGTCCTGCAGACAGTTTGGATTCAAGGGCAGTCGTTCGTGTGGCAATTAAAGGGAAGGGAAGGCGAGTGATTTAGTGGTTGGTTATCTCAACAATTTGAAAACGGTTTGAGAGAAACATTTTCGTAGTGTAAATCAGACTGATAATAATCACAATAATACCTGCAGGAAGCTGGTGATAAATTCTGACTGTCGTGAATCACGGAGTGGTAATTATCACTTCTAACGAAGAGCATCTTTGAAGACCTTGCTTAGGATGTACAGATGAACATTGTACTTTTTGAGGAGATTTGTCAAGATTATGCATCAAGATGACATAAAAATTGAAGAAAAATAGACTACAGTGATTTAGAAGTAAACAAAATTCAGCAAAGCCCAGATCCATGTAATTCTGCTGGGTTAGATGCTGCGCTGTTTGAAACAGAGATGTAGAACAGAAAGAAAACAAAGAAAGAAATTATTCTTTACATATGATTTTCATGACTGATGACAGAAAAATCTAAGAGAAATGATACTGTGAATCAGATAACTATATACAGCTATTTCTGCTTTGCTAATATTAGCTGAAGTTTTTCAGGAGAAATTTAGTGCAAGGTAACTATTTTTTAAACACATGTATATTCACCTTAGGTGTGTTTTCAGAAAAATTCAGAATATTCATAAAACCTTACTGGGTATTTAAAAATACCTATGGGAGTATTAGAAAATATTTAAAAAAAAAAAAAATTTGGTCCTGCAGACTCTTTTTAATTTAGGTATTTTTGCAAGTCTTGCAAGACATGAAATACATGATGTCATTCCAGTGCAGAATAAGTAAGTGTGTTTCACAAAGTTATTGATAGTAACCATTCTCCATATTTTTCTAAGACAATCGCCTTTTTCACTCAGAAATATGAAAAGGGGATTAACCTTAGCTTTTAATAATGAAAAATAACAAGCTATGTCTGTCTTTTCCCCTAAAACAGTGTCTAGTTTTACTCTGTAATCTTATGTAACCATAACTCTTAATTACGATAACATAGAGAGTGTGAAAATGTATGAATACATAATTGACTGACTTTAAAATTCCCTCTCCATTTTTTTTGCAATACGTTCAGTTTTGTACAGGAAGAGACACTGTGAAGAAATGTGGAACTTAGGAAAAAATAAAGTAATCAGAAGCATCAAACAGATTCAGAGTAACAGTTATTCTACACAGATATGTTTAAAACATAGGTGAAGCTTTTCACAAAAACAAGCAAACATACTGGACTTGAAAAAAAAAGAAAGTTCCATCAACCTGACAATTAATTTGGTGAAACCACCAAAGTGTAGAAGAAATACTTAGAAAAGCTCAGTCACAGTATTAAAGTGACTCATAGTTTTGCCAAATCTTAACTTGCATTAATGTCCAACTTAATAATACTGAATTATTTTCTCAGTGAGCATAATTTATTTTTCAGAGAGTTTAGTGTCTTGAAGCATTTGACTCATTTTATGTATCTGTTTTTTCTTTAATACTATTTTCCAGGTTACTTCTGTGGTGACATTTTGGTGCATGTGGTTTTTTTCCCTGTGTCTGTCAATAAATTCATGGCAAACAGGTTTGGATGAGCTACCTAGTTCACTTCAGTGGGTTGATCCCAAGGTATAGCTTACATTCAGGGATTTCAGGGATGCAACTTAAGACTAAGGCTTCTCAGGCACATGTTTGCCATCACTGGTTCCTGAAGGAAACTTTGGTTCAAAAAACTTTCCATAAAATAAATAGCCCTAAGTTTGAGTAGAATTATTTGTTCTCAGCTTTACCTACCTGAGATGGTAATGCGTTCCCTTTTGTGGTCTTAACCAGTCATGGGAGTGAGATGGGAGCTTCACAGGGAGTGAATTTCTGATCTGCTGTCACCTCCTGTCCTCGTGTGTATACACACGCAGGTAGAGTGGTTTGTGTCATTATCTGGGGGCAATGCCATAAAGACCTTGTCCTACTTTTCCGTGGTCCTTAGGCTACACTGGCAGAAATTTCCTGCCACCCCAGCAGTTCTTAAAGCTCCTCTTGGTAGTGACACTAGAGCCCTTCACACTTCCCAGAAATGAGGCCCAGGAAAAATGAAATGAGATAGGAACTGAACTAGGGTTCTGCATTACCTTAGTGAAATGCAGCTCTCGGAGAGGTTGTACCTGGCTGAGGTTTAGTGAAGCTCATGCCTGTCTGAGCCATCAAATACAGAGGTGGTGTTATAAATTCTACCTCCTCTTCTTCTGTGTTGCTGAAGCTTTCTCTGTGTATTTCATAAATTACCTGTTCTGTGAAAGTCCTTTTCGGAGGATCCTGGGTTTGGAACAAAGTGCATTTTCATAAACTTGCTAAATGTGTAAAGCTATTGCTTGTGTGTGTAAAGGTGCCTCAGTCGTACGGCAGATACTGAATCGTTACACTAACAAGCCCTAAGTCCCCCGGTAAACCATTGTCTGATGGAACAGATAGCTCTGGTGTTCAGAGGCTGCAAGGGGTTTTAAAAGTAAAAAACAGTATTGACATTGACGAACAGATGAAATACTGCCTTGCTGACTTGGTTGCTTTCCAAGTACTCTTCAGAGTTTTGCTAGAGTAGTTGCTAGAGAAAAACACACAGTAGGGTTATTGAAACGAGACTATGAAAAGTCACTAAAATGTTTGAAGGAAACAGGTAAATTTTTTTTATTTTCTCATACTCAGTGAGATCCTTCCAAAAGCATCATGTATACTCTTACATATATAATTAACTCATGGGAAATGAGAGGGTACACTTTTGTATCCAAGAATTGGAATATACTGTTAGTTGTACGTCTTTGTAGCCAAGAATATATTGGTGCTCTAATGTTTTCATTGCCTAATACCACAATCACTTAATTTAGTGCAATTTAAATTGTATTTACACTTAGGCAAATTATCTAATTATTCCCTGTTCTGATTAATAATGCAATTAAAGTAGTTGCAAGCCAGCATCCTATTATGTACCCTTTTCTCTGGTGTTATGCTCACCCTCCTTACTCATTGCTCCATTGAGATGAGTTCTTTGCCAACTGGAGTACGAAGTTGAGGGAGGGGGGGTTCCTCCTTCCAGGATTAGTTATTAGGTTTTTTAATTCCTCTCTGTAGATGCTGTGCTTTCCTTTTATGGGGAAAACCATGCAACTACACAAAGCTGTACAAAATGCAATGGGGAAAAAAAAAATAATGTAAGTAAAGCTCAGAAACACAGGATAAGCAGCAGCCAATTTACCACCAGTAATCGTGGTGTTACGACTAGGGCAAGCTAGACAATAATCATCAGACCTTTAAGCAAGTCAAAGGTATTGTTTATGTTTCTCGTGTATTTTTACAGATACAGCAAATCAAGATGCAGTAAGTTCAAGACACAGCACAAGTCCTATGTCCTGATGTGTTTATTTTTTATTAACAAAGGCTGAGGCCTGTTGCTAGCACCTGGCAATGCCAAACTGAGTGGTCCGCAGACCTGCAGTATAAACAAGCACTTCAATCCTTAAATTCACTGAAAATTAAATTTACACTTGTGGGAAGCTCTTGCTTTAAAGAGTTGGCTGGTAATCTTAATAAATGTAGCACGTTACCCTTGTACAGAAGGAATTTCCTAGTAAGGGAGTCTCTTATCCTTGAGAGAATTTCCTATGGGCGAAGGGAAGCATCTATCAGTGAAAGAAACTGGGTAGCATGTTAGTTCCTTCTTCTTCAGATGTTCATTTGGAAATCAAGTTCGTTGGTATTTCAGTTGTCTGTGAGTTTTAAGTGTTCTCCCTTTCACTACAAGCCACAAAGTGAAGCAAATTACAAGATGTATTGCTGAGACACAGTCTGTCTTTTACAGCAGAACTAAAAGCCCAATTTTTTCTTTAGCAGAATGATACTCTGGTATGAATTGAAGTCATATTAGTTTAAGAATATTGTAGTTACTTGTATTTTACCTTTTACTTATGTACTCTCAGCGGGCTTGGGTTTTTTTATTTTTCCTGTATTCAGCTTTGCCCACTGTGACTTTTATTTATTCCTCTGTTATTTTTCTGTTGTTCTTATTTCCTTTCAGCTGCCTTCAAGAAAATATGAACACAGAAACATAACTCTAAGAAAGAATTCAGAGTTCTTGCTCTGAGGAAGCTTTTAAATTAAGATAAACAAGTTTCATGAGCTATAAGCAATGTCACACTTTACTTTCCAGAGCATGACAAATACCTGCCATTCCAGTTGATGATAAGTGAATCTTGGAATGTCTTAGCTAATCAGAAAATAGAATCAAATTTAAAGTTCAGGTCAAACTTTTATTTATTTCTAAAGGAAGTAAATCCACTAAATGTGAAGTTAGAAAACTGACATGTGAGTCACTGGTGGCATTGTTTCTCTGTTTGCTTGGAACTGCCTTTAGCTATACCTATTCTGTGTGGTTTCTACCTGTTTTTCTTGGGCCTAAATGATGTCCTTACAAGAGGAAGGACAAAAACAAACCTCAGGGAATGGGCTATTGAAAACTAAACACAAGCCAATGAAAAATTGCAAGGAGTTATTACAGTATTTCCATGAAAAAAACCTACCAAATCTGCAGGTCAAACTACATGCAAAAATACTTGTGTTTTTCTCGGGCAAGACCTTGCTGGAGCTGCTGTAGAGAGATTAGTGAGTTGACTGTTGGAAAGGGACATCTGCCCCCGTGATTCTGAGTAGCTGAAGGAGACTGTCTGTAACACAGTACATTTCTTGATACGTGACTCACAAAATGAAAAGTTTTCCCTGGGAGAGTATTTTCTACCTTGAGGGTTTGGGTTTTTTTTGCGTTGCACTTACATGCTTATCACCATAGATCATCCATCATATGGCCAGTTACCAGCTTAGAGAGGAGAGGACACATTGACTACAAATATTAAAAGTTTGCAGCAAATGGCAGCAACTTTCCAACTCCTTTTCTGACACATTTTTTTAAAAAAAAAACTTTCTCTGCTAACAGTGGGAAACCTAACACCAGCACAAAATTGGTGGGAAGTGTGAGTGACACACTATGTGTGAACCATAACACTTCCAGTTCAGAGAAAAGATAGCGAGGGGGAAATGCATATAGATCTGGACAGAACTACTGGGGCTTCTTGGATCAGACAAGATATTGACAGCCTGCTTAATACTTTAAGTAAAAAAGCTCTTTAAAATGCAAATGATACGATCTTTTGTTTTTCTGTTCATATATTTTTCTTAATTCAGGCCATTCAATTAATTATTTTTCGTCTGTTAAAGAAATCTGAAATACAAAGGTTAGTTCTACTGAATCTATAATCTGTGGTTTTAACAGTAATAAAGGTATGAAAATTATGTTCAGAAGTACAGCATTTTGTCCATCTCTAAGGATCAGTAAAGTGCTGTAAAGTATATATGACCAGTCTGGTTTTGAAATAGCTTTACACTTTCCAAGAGCAATAAGACATGTTGATGGCAATGATGTATTTGTCACTTGATGTCTGCTAATCCGTTAATCCTTTACTTATGAAAGATTTGAGGAGATCATAGTCCATGCCATCCTTATTCCTTGTATCCAGAGACGACCATGTTACCATAAACTTTGTTAACATATAAAGTAAAAAATACTAGATTATATCTTGTGTCACATCCTTTGTTTTTTTGGCATTGCAAGGCAGACAACAGTCTGGGGAAGGGAAGGTGGTGGGGGAGTCTTTAAAATATAGAAATGTATAGGCATAGTCTGAGCCTGATCCCATTGTCATAGTATGAAAACTGCTAGGAGCTTGGATCTGCTAGCTAATATGCAATAAAATATAATATTTATTTATTTATTTAAACTTTTTTTATCTTAGCTGTTCATTTAATATTCAGTATGTCTTTCTGTTTCTTAAATTCACATTCTTTATGAGGGAACCTGCCAGACTAAAGAGGATGTGAAGAGCATCAGTAATACTGCAGAACAGTTGTGACAGCTGAGAGACAGGAAAAGACAGGTTGAGTCAATGTGTAAAACAAAGGGAGAAAAAAGATAACAGAGAACAGAAAGAACTTGATGTCTCCTCTTCCAAAGCTTGGTTTATACAGCATCTCATTTATTTGTACTTTTTCTTGTTTTAAATCAAAAGTGAAAAGCCAATCATCTATCCATGAAAAACCCATGGTGTTATTGTTTGATTAATAGCTCATACTAGTTAGGAGATGCCTAATTATGCATCAATGTTTGCCTCATTATGTAGAGGAACATCATCATAGCAGATTAGTCAGTGAAAAGAGAATGGTTTCCTTTTTGATAATTAATTCTCATGCTTCAAATTATGTAACCCAAATAGCAGTCTAATTCTTTGACTGTAAAATTTCTATACACGTAATTTTGGAAGCAAACTGTTGCAAATAATGAAGGGGGGGGGGGGGAACCAAACCAAACCAAACCATGCCTGACCTAATCTCAAGACCATGGCTCGGACAGATTGCTTTTCATTGCCCATAGGTTGTCAGAGAATTCCTATGGACTGCAGCTTTCTGAAAACCTCTTTGGCAAAATTAACTCAATCGTCTTTCACTACACTTCTTGACATATCAATGACTGCAAAGATGATACCAGGAACGTTGCTAATACTTGCAAATAAATGAGTGAAACCATTTTTTAGAACTACAGTTCTAGCTTAGTAAAGACAAACTTTTTATTATCAAAGTTTCAGAAGAAGGGATATATTTCCACTCTAGACAGAGTTGGAAAAGAGAAAACTGTGGAAATAACTAAGAGAATAAAATGTTTGGATGTTGGTATGCACCAATCAAGAGGAGAAACTGGATACTTTACTTCAATAATAAGTATTCTTTGAAGCTTATAAAGGCCTTCCAGCTGTGAAAAGTCTAGTCATGCCAGGTGTTGTGTTGTAGGAAATAAAATTCAAGAGATACAAAGAATATTTAAAAGTTTATGGCTTCATATGTAATTCTAGCATTTGCACTACTAGGAATTTAAAGACTCTTTCAGTAGGTTAGAGAAACCTTATTGAGTGTCTTCATGTTTTATCCTGCTGCACTATGCAGAGCTTAGGTAAATTCATCACTCGATAGGAAAGAGTTGGTGCCTCAGAACTGCAATGTCTATGTCGGAGAGGGCATTTTTAAAAAGGCAAATTTTGATACAACAGTTGGAAGACGAGCGACTTCTTGATATAATGTCAAACCTGAAGGAGAATAAGGTATTGCCCGAACTCTCTTCTGTAGTATGAATTCTCAGTTTCAAAGCATATTTCAAGGACTTCCCTAGTTGACAAGAACAAACCTGTGAACTAGGAAAAAAAAAACACCCACTGGATTCTTGAGGAAAAGGACTAATTGCAGGACTATAGCCTGTGTGTATAAATATATATATATATATATATAAAAAATATATAACCCCAATGTTAACACATAGAATGAACTAGAACTGCAGCAGTGTAGCATCTTCAGTTAGGCTGAAAGTTGTCTGAATGTTCTGTTAGGAGATGGCCGTTTTCCAGCATCTGTTGGTTAGTAGAGCCTGAGGTTTGCAACAAATTGTCTAAGTAGAATTACTCTGTGAAATAAAAGTGTTCGGTACAAAGAGCTGTAGCAGAATTTGACGCTACTTGAAAAGTAATTACAGGAGTTGTATGAATTCCGTTTCCCTGCTTCCCAAGGACTAGCGTTGCCGTCCTCTGCAAATATAAGGTCAGTGCCATCCTTGCAGAAGTGCTTCATCAGTCCTACAATCTGACGTTGGCATTTGAGAGGTTAAAAAAGAGCACTATGAGAGAAAACCGTTCTCGGAAGGCAGCACCTACTGTAAAAGCCAGTAGTGTATTTTGGAGGAAGAAACAAAAATATGTCGGAGAGAGTTTCAAACAAAACAGGGCAAAGATAGGTTTCAAAACCTTAAAGACCGTTTGCTGTATTAGAAATATGTTCCGGTTATGTTAGAAGTATGTTCCAAAAACAGTCTTACTTGACAGGTCATTGTTTACAATTTTTAACAAAAGTATTGTCAAGATGCAATAGTGTGACTCTTGAAAACGAGAGGGTGGCATTTCTGAGTAATGTGTTGATTTTAAGGAAAGTTACACTTTCCTGGATTCCCTTCAAAAAACCATTATTCTAATTGGCCTTGCAGCCTGGAAGAAACCTCACCACACGCTTTCCTTGGGGATTAGTTGCTATATAAATACCTGTGTAGTAAACAGGTCTGTTAAAAAGAATCTGATTTTAATGCAGCAAGGTCACCCTTTTGACAGGCCTGTACTACATAATTGTGTCGAGAGAATAATCTGTAAAGGCAGCTATACATTTCTTTGTTACCTTACTGTACAGTTACCACTGTTTCCCTGCTAATTCAGTTGCCCAGGTTCTTGTGTGAGCTGTAGCCACAGTTACTTAATTGAATTAGTGGTGTAAGAAATTGCTGAAGCAAGAGGGTCCTTCCACAGTAAAGTCTTTGTTGTAAAAAAAAAAAAAGACATCCACAAAAAAAGCTTTTTCAACCTCTTATGCCTTCCTTCTCATCACCTGAGTGGGCAGCACATCCCCCAGCATGCTTCTGCATGTCGTGTGATGCTCAGGACCACCAAGGTGGTACTGGGAACGAATTCATCCGAGTCGGTTGACCTTTATTCCACGAGCTATGCTGCTGCAGTGGTGAAGCTATTTCAGAGAGCAGCATGCTCTGCAAAGTGCCATTCAGTACGAGTTGTGTGGTTTCTTTTCACCTTTAAGGTCAGGTGCCGTACTTCTCGTGCTCTCAGCCCCTACCGTTAGCAGGAGGGCAAGAGGAGAGGAATGTTGTAGCTTTTATTTTCTGTTTGTGCGCTAAGAGCTCTCTCCTGTTTAATCTGCTGTATCATTAATTGGATTCAGTTTCTTGATCACATTCCAATTCAGGTGATTATTATATTTACCGTGCAGCAAAAATAATTTCCTGTTAATTAATTTTTACTTCCCATTTAAAGCTGCTTCTCTGTACATTCTTAACCAACTTCCCCATCCAGCATAAGGTGGTTGCATTTTACAACGTATCGTTCCTCTGGTGAACAAAATCTTTCCTCCACATATTAGAGCTGGCACAACATTAAGATACCATTTGGATAACCAGAGGAACAGAGCTGTAAAAATACTGTATTTTCTTGCTCATTTTTTTTTACAGCTAGTATTGGGGAAGCATTCAGAAAGAGGCACATACATGAAGAAGCAGGTCATAGGCTTTCTTCAGGCAGTTCCAAAAACACTTTGCTGAATACAAACATTAAAGGGATGCAAACAGCCTGAATATCTACAACATAACTGCTTTAAAATCAGATACAAAGAAAATACAAATAAACAGTAACTGTCTTTGTTTTAAATATTTTAGTTGAAAAGAACTTTTTCTTCTGGGGAGATCTGTTTAATTTAATTGTCATGGCTGCTACAGACAGGCCAGAAAGCAGAGGTGGCTACAAAGGGGGTTTTATTTGATTTGGTTAGTTTTGTATATTAAGTATATATGATCAATTAATAAGGAGTAAGCGCTTAAGTTCTTTTTGCCTCTGTTTTAAAGTATAAGATACAATGAGCGTTGATTAATTCCTGGAAGGATTTAACTGTGATACATGAAATACAGTTTTGGTAATTCTGTTACCGTGGAGGCTTTCAGATGACAAATAATGATTAGATTATTTACCTTTGGGTAATAGGTAGTCCTGCCTTTCTCCCAGCTGGAGACCCTTTTCTCAGAGCTAGACTGGTGCAATATAACAAATGCAATGCAACATAGCAAATGAAGGAGTCTACTCTCAGCTGTTTAAAAGACATGGGTTATCATGCTACAATACCAGTGAAGATATCAAGAACTGCCTCATACAACTGGCAGTTGGAATAAATCCATAAAAGCTAGTAACCATCTTTCATTCTTTCTTTATGAAAGGGAAAACTCAGAGCTGTGTGAGCCCTACCCAACAAGCTATCAAGCAAGCACTAGGTGATCATATCATGGTCAAAATTACTATGCTAAATTAACTGCAAGCTAAAAACGAAGTGTTCCACTCCTTTCCCTGTTTGCATAATCTGGAACTGAAAAGTACCTCAAGGGTTTAATGATGCTTCAGTGGAATCTGTGTAAGAAGTCACCACACTTTATATGTGAGTATCCTCATGTGCGTATTCAATTGCCTGAACACTCACCTTGTTGACAAAGGGGTTCTAGATGCTTCTGTGCTAGTGACAGAACAACTGTGATGGGCTTAACAAAGAGATACCAGGATCTGTGCGTGTCTCTGTTGACTGGAGCTGTAGTCCAAAAAAGTCTCAGCAAATCTAGCTAGCCTGACAGATTTTGCAGTCCCTGTCACTCCTTTCATGACTATATGGAAGCCCATATACAACAAAACAGGTTCCTTCACGGAAGTTTATCTTAAGTCTATCCTGAATGAAATTAAACTAAGCTATGTATTCATCTGCTCTGTTCAGCCTCCTGTTCTCAGTAATGCTGACTTTTTCAGGCTGTAGCAAAGGCATACATGCTTGCTTTTGAGTTCAGAGGTTCTTTTAACGGGCTGTAGTTGAAACATCAAAATGTTGACATCTGGAAATTTATAGCCATTGATATGCAAATGGTGAATTAAACTATTACACATTCGGGATGCTTTCCGTAGCCTTGCAGTTTATCATGAGCAGGACTTTGGCTCATTATTAATATCATTAAAAGAGACTGCAGTTTAGCTTGCGCCAAGCCAGCTAACCCAAACATCACAGCCAGGAGAAGCACTTTCCAAGTGATTGGCACAAATGTCTCTCTAAACACTGCTACTTTTAGGTCAGCAGTTAACTATATAACTTTTCTCAAATGATCTTATTCTTAGCTCTGCAAGACTGTTTGTAAAGAACGGATTATCTAGTGCTCAAATGAGATTGCTGTTAGCCAATTGCTATTATACCAAACAGTTATAAATTTTGCTCTTATTTATCAGTCTGTGTCAGATTTACCATAGCCAACAGTCTTCACAGAACCTGTCTGCCGCTTCTGGTACTTGTTTTGGTCTGGCATGGCTATGAATCAGATGCTGATCTGTCTGGCAGAAAAAAAAACTTCCCTATCCTTTCTCCAGGGCTACTCAGTCAGGAGTAATTAGGAGAAAAAGACTTTGGATCTCAGCATCTGAAGAGAGAGTACTATCACACCCTTCTAGGTGAAAAATGGAAGATAATCAAAGGACTGGAGTTCAGCTTCAGCTCACTACCTGGAAGGATCGTGCAGCACGTCTCATTGGGTGGTGCCTATCCATCTACAAATACAGGATGGGAAAATAATGTAGGATGGTCAGTGCATATTTACTAACTGCAAATCATGTTTGAAGAGTCTTGATTGCCTTTTATGATGGTAGTGGTTGAGGGAAGGGTGATGGATGTAACTTGCCTTGACTTTAGGAAGTTTTAGTCCCTATAACATTCTCACTGGTAGACAGAGAAAGCATGTGCTGCACAAAAAGACAGTTAGATGGGTTGGGTCAATGAACTCAAAGGGTAGTTAATCAGTGGCTTGATGTCTGAGTGGCAGACGATCTCGGGTGTGTACTGGAGACAATGTTAGTATCTACACCAATAACCTGGATGGAGGGACAGTGCAATTTCAGCAAATCTGTGGATGATACTGAGGTAGAGAAAGTAACTGACATATCAAGTAGTCTGGTGTCAGTCCAGAGAAGCTCTAGGATTGGGCAGAATAAATCTCACGAAGTTCGACAAGGAGTGCTAAGTTCTGCACCTAGAGGAGTAACTTCATGTACCAGTAAAAATGTAAACTGCCTAGCTGGTGTGCTGTGAAGGATCTGAAAAGTTCATGGTGGGTACTGGGTGAAAATCACCAAGAAGGCAAACTGGATTGGGCAATGCTAGCATGAGAGTAAGTAGATAAAATGAAATTGTACTTTTTAAGATATTGGTGCTTGCTGCATATACCTAGAATTCTTCGTCCAGTTTTGGGCTCCACAGTTCAAGAAGGATGACAAAAGCTGGAGTTAGTTTAGCAGAGGACTAGCACAACTGTCATGGGCCAAAAGTATGTGACCTTTGAGAAGAGGCTTGGGAACCCAGGCTTGCTTAGTGTGGCAAAGCAGCAGCTAAGCAGTGATCTAATAGCTGCCCAGAGCAGCTTGGATGGGAATTGCACAGATGGCAGAACCAAATTCCTCCTGGAACTGGCAGATGGTGCAGTAAGAGGCAACAGACCCAAGATGCAGCTTGGAAGATTCAGTTTGGACTTTCGGAAAATGTTATTCACCATAAGGGTAGTACAGCAGTGGAACAGCTTACCCAGAGGCATAACCAGGGGAATTACCCTTCTTGGAGTCTTCAACTTGGCTAGGAAAAGTGATAGCTGCCCTGGTACAGCCTTTGCAACATTTCTGCGCCCAACCAGCATTTCCAGCCAACCTTCTGCAAATAAGAAACTTAAAAGGAAACTGGAAGAAAGACAGATGATGTACCCAAGTGCGTGGTCTCACCTCGTATTCTCTCTTCAGACTCATTTGCTTTTATGGTAGCACATACCCAGGCAGTGAAAGGAAGAATAATGACAATGCACTGGAGAGCGTTATTTTGCCAATTGCAGAAGAAAGCAAATAATAACTGAATAATCCTAGTCCACTAACTTTCTTTTATGTATTTTCCATCACCCTGAAGACTTAAACTAGACAGAGGCATTTCAGTCGCTAAAAGATTAAGCTGAGGTGTTGCAGGAAAAACGTCTGCTCGAGGCCTCAGGACAAGGCTGGAGGGTATCCTTCCTGATTGCACCTGGGAAGGTAATCCTGGCTTGCAGAAAAGGACATAAAGTCACGGAGGTCCTTTGCATAATGAGAGCCATCTATGACTCATAGCCTAAATATACTTGCATACTTTTCTGTGTATACTGAGCACAAAGCTCTCTGCTGCTGGCCGGAGAGAAAAAAAATCTTCTTGAGCTGGCCTCATTATTGCTGCGTGTCAGAACAACCATGTGGCTACCTTAATTTTCACCAGCAGAAATAGTTACTTGCAGATGATTTTACTGACCTAAGATCACAAACTGCTATGGTTTTGGCCACGTTACTTCCTCCCTTACGCCTCTGCTGAGGTAACAGGAGAGGCCAGAATACGTTCTGTACTACTTCAAGCTTTTCTTGAACTACTTTTCTATGGCTCGTGTTGGGAATGGCAGAACAGCTCAAACTACATACTGCTCAGTCAAAGTTAAAAATCAACAGATGCAGTTCAGAGTGGTTATGAGGGCATTTAGCAGGCTTTGTTGCTGTTCTTAATTGTTTAATAATTTGCAGGTCAATGATACTACAACAGAGGCTGCCAGTATTTGGGGACAGAAATTGGAGGTGCTACAGGGGTGCAGAGAGTTTGCTGTGTTACTGACCCAGATTTGGGATGGACCTGCCTGGCTGCCCAGAAGAGGGGCCTAACAAAAAGCTTTGTTGTCTTGGTATTTTCCTTCCTCTTTCACGGTCCATGCTGCAGTCAAACAAGTCCTGAAGACCAGCTCCAGGTTTCACATCATCCTTTAAGTCTCTCTTAACATCTTCTTAATAAACTTAGAATGCGGCTTGTCACATAGCACATGTTGCCACGGGGTACAGTGTGATAATGAAATATTCCCTGTATGCATCCCAACAGGAGAGAAGAATTGTAGGTCTGCTTTTTACTACTACCATTTGTTTTTCCTGACAAAGGCAGAACCTTGATTTCCAATTTATTTCTGGGCAGCAAATTAAGGAGCTGTGTATTCTGCTTGAGTAGATCTTTAATTACTATGACCAGGCAATTGAGTCTCTGCTATTCTCTTAGAAAAACTTCTCCAGACTTTAAATGAAGACAGAGAAGGCCCACATAAAACAATTAAAATGGCGAATTTGTTTACAGGCTGTTGCTAGAAGAGACATAATGCTTCCCTTTACCATCACTTGTCATAGCAGTGACAGCCTGTAAACCTCCTGCCAGTGCATTATTCTTTATTTGTCACTGCCTGTGCCAATTCTTGCCCTGGCAGGTGTCAGGCATGTGTCAAACATATGATTCATGGGTTCATTTGATGAACACTGTGAAGAAAAGAATGATGTATTTTCTTTTATATCACATATTAGACATTTACTCCCCATATCTAGTGACAGGGGCTTTGGCTTCTTTATATCCATTTATAGCTCGTTGTAGAATTTAAATGCCGGCTTCTCTCTCATTCGTAGCTCTGAAAGTGAAATTTATGTAATATTAAAGCATATAAAGGAAACCATTCTACCTTCCTGGGTTTTTTATCGTGGCGAACTTGCTTGAACTGTTTCCTTTGGTAATAAATGGACAGAATATGTTGTCCTCTGGACGTTTAAAGACCTTTTTATTACAGGTTGCTTTCTCTTTTACAAACCACATTGTAACTTCTTTCACAGAATGGAGAATTATAATTTTGCTCCGACTTGGGCACTTGAGTTTACTTGCTTCTAAATGTACATGCATAATAAATGGGGTTTTTGTATGAGTTGCTTCTTCTGCAGATAATATTAGCAACACAATAACTGGAAACTGTGAGAAAATGCAGTCATGCTATAGGAAATAAGATATCATTTAGGTTTCTGTTTTGTGGAGGAAATTTACAGCGTTGTGTGAAAAGGGGCAGTTTATTTTGAAGTTTTGGGTAAAAGACAAGGTGAAAAAAGAAACTGTTAGTAATCACAGACACCTAGCTCATTTGTTAATAAAAATTATTCCCATACAAAGAATTCTAAAGTCTTTGTTTAGTCTGTTTTAAGCAACACTTGAGCTGTGGTATTCCCAGGTACTGACTTTGTAAGGGTATCTGTGTCTTCATGACCCCTGGCTCAAACATGGGCTCTTTTATTATGTAAATAATAAACCACAGGTCCTGCAGAATTGCCATTTTGCTTTAAAGAGTCTTACCTCTGATAATACCAGTATACTGAGTAATGCGGGAGTGGCTTTGATGAGTGGATCAACATGAGAGATATGTTCTTAGTACTTCTATAAATAAAATAGATACTACAGTTCTATTTAAAGCCACTATTGTTCTATTGTTTCTGGCAGTTATTCTGTGTTTGTTTATGCTTTTAGAGATTGGTAAGGTTTGAAACGGTGCCACAAGACATTGCATGGGAAAATAGAGTATGAAAGCCTTTTCAGCTTTAAAAATCATTACTTATGGATCCAAAAGGGAATTTTTTTCCCTCCACTTTTAAGATATTTTCACTCTCATAACTGTATTGGAATTAGTTGTTGAACTTCAATACTTCATGGTGGTTTTGTAATTGCTGAGAATATTTTTTCCAATAAGTTCCTAAGCTGTTGTTTTGGCCAAATCTCAGAACTAAAGATACATTAGGTATTTGTTACTAGCATCTAGAATCATAGGGTTAGAAGGACCTTTAAACGTCATGTACTCCAACTGTCCTGCAACGAGCAGGGTCATTTCCAACTAGATCAGGTTGCTCAGAGCCTCATTCAACCTGATCTTGAATGTTTCCAGAGAATGGAGTATCCATCACCTCTCTGGGCAACCTGTTCCAGGATGTAAAAAAGATTTCTTCCTTATATGTAGTATAAATCTCCCCTCTTTTACTTTAAAACCACTACCCCTTGTCGCATCACAACAGGCCCCACTAAAAATTTTGTCCCCGTATTTCTTATAGGCCCCCTTTAAGTACTGAAAGGCCTCGATAAGGTCTTCCCAGAGCCTTCTCTTCCCCAGGCTGAACAGCCCCAACTCTCTCAGCCTTTCTTCATAGCAGATGTGTTCATCTGTTTGACTATATTATGACTTAGGATATTACTGACATATAGCTGTTTTAACAAATCTAGATACCTTCTGTATCTCTAGTAACCCATATACTTTGATCTGTGTGGAGACCTTGTCTTTTTATGTTACTTTTTCATTTTTGTAGAGCTTAGTTAGATGCTTATTATTTTTGTTTTCTTCCTGGCTATTTCCAGATATGTCTAAATGAGGATGCATTTAGAATTCTGTGCAAGCAAGACACGCAAATTTTGGTTGTATACTCCTGCTTTTTTGCGTGAGCTGTTCTATGAGCAACAAGGAGAAAATAATAAAATTACTCAATCATGGGACTAATTGAGTCGATTAAAACAATTTTCGGATATGTGATTCTGGCATCAAAAGATGTGCTGGATGGTTTAATGCAGTTCTTCACAAATCAGACTGCGTGCTGTCTGGAATGTGTGAAGAGCTATCTGAGAGGGAGGTGGAGGAAGGTGGTATAGGGAACTCTTGTTTGTTCCAAAGAATGTCAGGTATTTTTTGGGCCCCCCCGAAAACAAATAATTAAAATTTGAGAGACCTCTTTTCCTAAGTTTGAAAGGAACCTGGAGCAATGAAAGAACGGTATAAACTAACCTTGGTTTCATGGAGTTCGATCTCCAATACAATTGATGACAATCAAATTATATTATTCAGCACTTTTGTTATTTAGCAGCTGATAGAAGAACAGAAAAGAATGTATCGTAATATGACAGTTTACATCATCTCTCCCTGAAGTGTTTTCTTGAAAAGATAGGCACTCAGCTTTCAGTAGTTGCTTGTTTCAAGATGTGAAAGGAATGGAATTAAGTCCTTTGTATGAGACTGAATTTCACTGAATGTATTTGGCCCGAGACAAGAGAAAACAACCAGAATTCATGAAAAGAGTGTGTTTGTATCAGTCCATTTAAACATCAGTGGTGGACGTACTCAAACTGTCTATTGTAAGGGCCTTAGCTTAGCTATTGTGACACCTAACTAGTGAAGGTCCACTTCAGGTGTGCTTGAATTTCGGTGTAGGTGACAGAGAGCCTGCCAACACCACAAACAACTTAGGTGATCCAAATAAGGCACCTGCTTCTCTCCATCAGAGAGCTTAGGTTCTTCCTTAGTAGCTGCCTTCATGTCCAAAGAAGGAAACTGCCTAGAACCAGTTAAAAGAGAATAGTAAAGCAATAATTTCTGATATGTAGCCAAACTCAGAGCTGCGTAGTAGGACCCTCTTATCAGCCAGAGTCACATCAGTGAAACCATCACTGAGGGCAGGCAGATGAAGGCGGAGGAATTACACTGTAAGACAAGGTGTCAAGTGCTTGCTTCTGTAGTGGGAGAGCTGTGTTCAGGCTGAGTATCCTGGAACTTTTTTATGAGTTGTCTGTACAGTATGCAGCAATGTGGTCTTGCTCTTGGTGCAGAGTTCCTATGCGCTATTCAGTGCAAACAGGCTTAAGACTTGTGGGTGGAAGAGGTCAGAGGAGAAGGGTTAGATGACCTTAGAAAACTAGAGGACGAATAGAAGTCATAGTACCTAATAGATTTGATTTGCTTTGAAAATGTATAATAGGGTGTCACTCAGAAAATATTTCATTTTTCATGGCCATAAGATGATATCTTTTACAACACAGAAAAATATCCAGATTGACAGCCCTAGCAGACTTTCTTACATTACTTGCAAGGTCTTTGTATCTTTGTTTTTAAGGTCTATTTTCCTTCTTCTCTATTCCTGCACTATGGGAATAGCCTCAATGCAGCTCATAAAAACAGGAAAACAATTTGATAAGTATATGCTTTACTCTTGCACATGGACACAAGATGATCTAAGTCTTGATTTAACCTCGGTTCAATCATGATACTGAATTGTAGCTGGTACTTAAAATGAGTTAGAATGGCACACGGCCCTTGCCTCGTGAATATGGTTGGTCATAAAAAGACCACCATTCAAAGACACAGTACATCTCTTGCCGTTGCGGCTGTTGAGGGATTGTGTTGGGGTTTTATTGAGTATGTAAGTAGCAAAATGGGATGAACAAAGGGATACCTTTCTTCCTCTTCTTTCAGAATTTAAATGTTTATTCTACAATCGACCACAGACTAGAAGACAAAAATATTTTATGTTCATCTGAACATCTTTTTCTTAATTATTTTTTTTGGTCTCAGACTTGCCCTTCCTCTCTTGATGTAATACTTCTCCTAGATAGTATTATAAACACAAACCACTCTCTTGACTCAGCAATTCTTCAGAGTGTTGAGTTTCTCCTCCCAACCCCCACAACTTGTTCTGTATTCTGTGAAGACTGATGTCCCCAGGTCTCAGGCTACTCCCTCTTCTTTGTTAGTGTACATCAGGGTTTCTAAGTACAGGGAAGCACCCCATGCAGTACTCCCAACTAAATACATAAAACTACACACCACTGTTTCTACTTCTTCCTAACCTGCAGGTAGATTTGGAAAGTCCTCTGTGTGGTCAGCTAGGAGAGAGAGGAGCAGAGAGAAGCAGGAGTATGTGCAAGGAGCTCTACTTCCACGGAGCTTGGTTTTACTTCAACACAAGATCCTGTATTCTCTGCGCTGTGACTTGTCTGCTTGTTGCCTTGGGTCTATGTGTCAGCATCATATGCTACAGGGTACTGCTAAAGGGTAGTCCTTTCGGATAGTCTGTAGCTAACTTCTTGCAATGTATAACGATGTAAGATCTGGGTCGAGGCCTCTGCTGACTGTATAAGACCAAAGAATTAGTAGCTGAGATAAGAAGCAGTCATAACCTGGCAAACTCCTTTCAGTGATACTTAGCTTGCAACTCCTAGAATCACTAACTATGGCTTATCACCAGTTTTAATTATTGGAGACTGAGCTTTTCTTGTGCTATTTCCCTGCCAAATGAAATTATCAGATTTTTCCAAAGTCATGAGTCTGGCAAGCTGTGGTGTTATATCAAAGACAAAAGATCAGGATTTCTGTTGTAGATGGAAGAGGCAAAACTGTGGGAGTTTTTTTTGTAGCTGAAGGGTTTTTTTTATGATTCTTAGTGTATGTTTCTAGTCAGAAGAAAGAATGTTTCCAAAGATGCTGTTTCGTGATACAAACAGCCAGATTATGCAGATAAGAGAGCCTATCAACTATTCTACATTTGCAGCTCAGTTTTATTAGGGAGTCAGCTGTCCATGTGCTTCGTGCTGTAATCCCCCTGTTAAGATCTTTCTTGATTTCTGTTTCCCTTTAATTTCAAAAACAATCCAAGCATGTTAGTCTAATGCTTACTTTTTAAAAAATTCTTTCCACACACAGTCCTTCATAATTAGTTGGTATAGGAAACCCACTTGGAAAGGACACTGTTTATAAAATGCTATGCCAGAATGTTTATCTGGCCTTGGGCTGCAGGAGCTAGAGGATGGATGAATATCCTGCAGTTGTTTTGGCCATGATTCTATCGTGGGTGGCAGGTTTCCAGTAGCAACTGCAGTAAAAGGTCCAGAGTGTCAGTGTCTTCCTCTGTGTGATAAAACAGAGAACGTTTGCACTTTCCAAACCGTCTCAGGGAGGATTTGCGGCAGATTTTGGAGGACTCGGAAGTTACAAGAAATGGAAGCAGATAAGCTCTTTGCAGGTCGTATGCCAACCTGTCCTTCTGTTGGCTCCTCCAGGCCCGGCACCACTGACGCTTTTTTTGCCCTTCTTTCTAGAACATTTAAAAGAGAAGCTGGAGGAATACATGGTCCGTTTTGCCAAAGTGAGGATTGTACGTACCAAGAAACGAGAAGGGCTCATTCGGACCAGGCTGCTAGGAGCCTCGCTGGCTAGAGGAGAAGTCTTGACATTTCTGGATTCCCATTGCGAAGTCAACGTGAATTGGCTGCCTCCCTTGCTTAGTAAGTGTACGAGCATTCATTAGCTGTTCAAATTAGAACGCACAGCGTAGCTTGAGCAACCAAAGCCGTGCCCCACGATAAGCAGGACATACACTGTATAGGAAGTGTTTGGAGCTCTGCTGCAGTGTCTGAGGAGTCACTATGAGAGAGAACTCGGACAAACGAGAAGCATTTTTTAATTCTTATGACTAAAGAACTGGTAAAATTTTTCAGTGTCGCTTTTGTCCGTTAGAGTTACGACTTATTTTTTTATTACTAAGTATAGCACTACGCTATGCCCTTACTATGCACTTGAAAACTTTTCTTACGCAAGTATTGTACTCCTTCCTAGTCCTCCACATTCCATTAAAACAGCTTTTGCTCTAAATGTATCCAAGACCTCAGAGTTAAATCTCATAACAACTGCATTCACAATAGGAAGCTCAGAAAGAATGATTTGCTATTGACTGCTTTGCTGGATTCCAGCTGCAGCTGGCAAAGCTCCATTAGTCAAAGGAATGGAAAGAATCAATTGTTTTACTCTAGGATTTCACTACAGAAACAACGTCCCGTTTTCTATGCACCTGACTGACATACAAAGCGTATGTGTGCTTTGCAAAGTAAGTGGGGTTTTTTTGCTAGCAAAACCAAAGAAAATTTCTGAGTTTACTATTAAATAAATTTGTAGTATGTCGTAAATACAAGACAGGGTTTCACCAATTAATAGTTACTGTTTCTTGAATTCTGTTGCTAAGACTGTTTGGCCACACAATAAGCTAATAAAGCATTTGCAGCTCAGAAGGGATGCTTTTCTGCTAATGAACTATCACTTGAGACCAAAAACAAATACTAGTAACTAGTTTTTCTTCAGATCAGAGACAAGATGATGTACAAAATTCCAAATTTATAGCCTTTCTAGCTTCCATATCAAATTACTCATACTATCTTTCCCCTTGTTACCACTTTGCCCTTCACAACATCAGCATTTTAAGAAATAACCTCCGTATCTTCATGTAAAGCCCAAATGGCATAAAGGAGCAGAGGGAAATGCAAGTTTTAAAAAGCTTTCCACAAGCAACCCCAGCAAGTAGTCATTAAACACTCCGGAGTACTCTACACATACAGACACCTTCCCTCTGATTTTGCCCCACTGTGGATAATACATTGTCACTAAAAAACAACAACAAAAATAATCTCAAGAAGATTCTAACTCTTGTCCTCTGAAATCTTTTGCTAAGTTATTGCAGATGAGACCTAACCCTTTTATTTTACTACCTTAGATATAGGAAAATTGCAAGTTGCAAAACCAGCTCCTTTTCTTGCTTTCTTGTCTGAAATGAAGGTACATTTAGCTGGGTTTCACCCTCTAAAAACAGAAACATAAATAGAATGTTCACAAAGGATTCATAATTACAGTTACGCTGCAGTTGGGTATTGAACTGATGATCACAACCCTCAGCCTCAAGCCAGAAAACTGGAAAGATGAGGAAAGCTGCATCAGGGACCCAGTCCTAATTCTCCTTAGTTCTCAAGTAGCATGAGATCTTTCTTGTTCTACGTATAGTAGAAATACCCATGGCTAGCCAGCCAGAGCACCTAGAAATTAATCTCAAGGAATATTGGAGCTCAGAACCAATAGGGTTTATTTTGAAAGAGAAAAGTAGAGGTCTACAAGAAGAAGAACAAATAGAGAAGGAACGTGCAGCTAGTGTATTTGATGATGCCCTGAGCCCTGTTTCCCCAAAGGGATGAGAGAACTTTCCCATAACCATTAGGTGGCAAATATTTACTATACTGAAATCAAATGGCACCTGGCTCCTAATAATAGTAAAGTTAATGCATTTTTGCAAGTGTTTATCTAAAGATCTGTCTTGAGATTCATTCAGCACTGCATGTGACTGAATGTCATTCAAGGAAACCACAACATGGGATATACTTGGTATTTAATGCTTTTTGAAGCTGTCCTGTTTTAGCTCTTACTGTATCTGCCATGTGTAGTGAAAAGTCCTTAACAAGAGCATAGTTCAGCCCTGCTCTGGAGTGAAGACTGACAGCTGTTTCCACTGTCCCAAACCAGGTTCGTTCAAAATGAAATCTTGACTGTTAGAGGATGGGAAGGTGGTAAGGAACCAAGAGCAGTCACATAAAGACAATTCTCAAAGTTTCCCAGGTATCTAACTCATATTTTCAGAACGATCACTTTTTGGACCAAAGGAAGACAGAGTTATTTCAGTACTTGTTAGATATCTCAGTAGCTTTGTGGAGCTGAGCCACAGTTGTTTCAGTTACAGTCCTTTCTTTTGTTTTCTTAAAAACAGGTGCAAAGTGGCTTTTCTTTATCTTCTTTAAGCTTTATTTAGTTCATTTCTTTAGCTTAAATGGGTTTCTAAACTGAAATAAGCCACTCTGAGATCTTGAAGGGTTTTGCCTGATGTTCACTGGGCAGGCAGCTGTAATCATGTAAAAGCGTTGGCAAACACAGCTGTTTGTTCTCACTCTCCTCAGTAGCCTAAAGTCAGCAGAAGGGAAGATGTGATTTGGGCTCCAGCTGCTGTAGTTGAGTCTAGCGTAGTGTGAAGTCACAGTTCTCGCAGGTAAGAAACTGAGTGGCAAGCCAGCTGAGACATGCAGGCACATCCTTCCTTCTGCTGACATCCCTGTGGAAACAGTAAGAGGGGAGATGGACAATAGATGCCATAGGCTACCAGAAGTAGGTTTGTTCAAAACAGGGTTTTTTTTTCCTGACCGGGACTTAAAAACTCTGTCATGATTAGATCATGCCTAGCAAGTTATCAAGACACCTGCTAGCTATCGCTGTCCATCTCCACAGTTATATGATGCATTACTTGCCAGGGGGGAGACTGAGAGTACAAGCACTTACGACAGCTCAGCTAACAAGAGATAATTTGCTGAGCCGTTCAAATGTCACCATCTTTAATCGCATATTTAAGTAGGAAAATAAAGAGTATTTGCAATGTGGCATCGTTACTTTAACCAGGCCAATTTGAAACAAGCACTTAAAATTAAAGGGGTGCATCTCTCTCATAAAGATAAAACCTGCATTTTTTGAGATAGTGACTTATGCAATATTGAAAACCGGGTTTTACCGCGTATGCGCACGCTGCTTGATACTAAAAGTGCTGGATTCATATATGCATGTATGTATTGCTTACAATTTCTAGAGGGGAAGCTCTGAGCAACGTTCCCTCTTGTTCCCAAACTTCCCCTCAAATCTGCAAGATTTTTGCACGTACCGTGGTGCTTTTCTGTCTGTTCTTCCCTTTGTCTGCAGCGTACATGCGTTGAAATAACGCATGGAAATTTTCAGACCGGTAGGAATTTGTGAGAGGATGATGACTAAAGGCAATGGAAAAGAAACTGTAAAGCATTTCACTTGTGGCTTTCAGTGCCTCGCATTAAAGCAGGAGGAATAAAGAGGAGTGGCTGACAACGGCAGCAGCACGTTCTCATCTGTAAAGCTATGACACCAGCACTCTCATGAAAACAATCCCTACAGCCCTTTTTTTTCTAAGGTGTCCTAAATCTGTGTTGGGGCTACATTTCAGCCTAAGAAATACATATGGAAAAGTCGTTATTGTGCACACACTGAAAGAAACAGTGAGGCTGCAGGTTTGATTGCTGAGCCTCTTGGTGTGCACAACTACAAACACCCTGGTTTCTTCCCAAGTCAAGATCTTCCTGTGATTCCTTCTCATCTCTAAAACATTCTCAGGGCTGAGAAGTAAGTTCTGAAGAAACGTACAACAGCAGGGAGGAAAGGACCTTTTTGCTTGCAAAATTCTTGCAGAGTTGTAGGAAAAAAAGGCAGGGATTGAGTTTGAGCATTGCTCAAGTAGTTTTCTCCTTGGCTGTCTTTGCATGTGAATTGGGTATTTCCAGTCCTTCAGTCTGTTTAAAGGCAGCGGCCTTTATGGATCAAGAGAAAGATCCTAATGTATTATAAGTCTACCTTTGACCCCCTCCAGCCAAATCAATCCCATTTAGTTTCTCTTCTGCAATCAATTTAGAAGGAGGGGATCAGAGACAGATTATTATAAGCCCTATAACTATTAGCAGGACCATCACAGGAAAGAGATTATGTAAAAATGACTTCACATAATGATTACAGATAAAACTACACAGTACACCAGTGAGTGTAATTATATTTGGCAATAGCAACAATGATGCAGCCATTATGTCTGAGATGAGTTTCTTAGAATTTTGTGAGAGCCTGTGCTTTAAATTTATGTCACTCTTTAAGGATAAGGACATAAAAACCTGCTGAACTGCCAGACACAGTAATTTCTCACTGGCAGTCAGCACTGTTTCACCATTTGAACAGTCTCTAAACAATAACCGAGAATAAATACGAAAACTACAAATGTTTTGCTAAATTTGTATCCTTCAGAAGCAAGGAAGCAGAATCTCTTTTATTAACCATTACAGCAGTATTACCTGCCTTCCTATATGAGTGTTCATTCCACACTCAGCACCAGTGAAATCCAGTCCTTAGAAACAAAAAAACAGGTTTTCCACATAGGCCTTACAATGTATTACGTTTTGTAAAGAATCCAGGCTACCACGCAGAGAAAAAAACTTCATTATACTTGCAACTTTGAGATTTTGTTTTTCAAGGATTCATAGATTGTTTTGCTACCGTCCTTCATGCCAACACACCTAGAAAGTTTCCCTGTAGTTCCTCGTTTCAAACCATTATTCTTCTGCTTAGTTCTTGCCATTGGAAAATCTTCTTTACTTTTCTTTCTTTTCTGAGGGTTAAGCAACAGGATTCACCAGAGCAGACTCAGGCTTACCCTGCCCTTATACTGGAGATGGGAATTGGGTTATCTAATTTTTTGTTTAAAAGCAAAAAGAAACTCCTCACTTTAAAAAAAACAAGTGAGTAAGAATAAAACTGTGTGGACCTTCTTTATATTTCAAAGATCAGTAGGGAAAAAAAGAAGACACGGGCCCTGTTTTGTTCTTCATGTCAGAGTTTGCCTTTAATTTGTAGCATTTGATCTCAAAAGCTGATGCACATTAGAGCCACAGGAGCGGTGGCTGAATGGTTGCAAGGGCTGAGATTCACATTTAGGAACACAAATCTCTCTTGCAGGAGCTTGCTTTACGCACTCCCTACAGCTGAAGATGTATTTTTACATTTTGCTTGCTGGCTTGTTCCACAGCTGACAGATTGGGGACAGCTCAGAGTAGCAAAGTGACAGAGATAGAGATGACTAGACTCCTGTGGGTCTCACAGGGATATGCCTCCCTTTAAAGAACTGTAAATGCTTCTAATCATTGCCCAACTGCATTAAGCCCGGTCTGCATTTGATACAGATTTGAAAAATGAAATGATTTGGGGGCCATAGGGAACAAAGCAAGCCATCTTCAAACATCAGAGAACCTGTGGGATTCGGTTTGCAGTAATGTGATAGATGGCTTGACGAGACATGCCGTTTCCTATTTTCTACTTTCATTTTTCAGACCAGATTGCACTAAACCACAAAACCATCGTGTGTCCTATGATCGATGTCATTGACCACAATCACTTTGGCTACGAGGCACAGGCGGGGGATGCCATGCGAGGAGCTTTTGACTGGGAAATGTACTACAAAAGAATACCGATTCCTCCAGAGCTCCAGAGAGCTGATCCCAGCGACCCCTTTGAGTAAGTAGTAATAAAGGGGAGAGTGGGAACACGAAGCAGAATAAGCAAAGAAGGTAACTGTAGCAGAAGAAGCCAAGCCTAGAAATTTCCATGTCGGCCACCTTGTACTAATGAAAAGTGGCAGAAGCAAACGGCTTCTGTACAGGTTTATAAAAGATCAAAACTAGGAAAAATATCAGGGCAACAAGTTGCAGAATTCACAAGCTGTGCCTGGAGTCACAAACCTTCCCCATCTTTTCTGGTCCAGTGGTTGTACGTAAGAGAAACACGTACTTATAGTTAAGAGAAAGTATTGGCATTGGACAAGGAGCGAATGTATCTAGCTGTTCTGTGTATTCCATAGAGCACTTCCTGAACAGACCTTAGTTTAATGTCATCTTTCCTGGAGATAGATACAATACATGCATCAATAGCCGACTCCACATTCTGCCATCGGGTGCTTTGTTTATGACTGGTGATATTGCTACTGTCTAAATACTGCTGTAACTTAAACACGGGAATGTCAAACCTGAACAGTGTCAAACTGATTTGTAAATAATTTCTGATAAGCCAGCCTCCAGTGTTATTGTGAAGATCAGCTCATTCACAGGAATGATCTTCTACTTTTCACAAAGGCAGATATCTTTTTCCTTTTTTCCTTTTTCCTCTTTTTCCCTTTTTTTCCCTTTTTTCCTCTCTTCTCTCCTCATCACCTAGGATTAATTTGCACCAGCAGAGATAGGACAGGCAGACAGGCATGGTGCAACATGGCAGAATCTTCTGCTCTCTCACAGTATGCATTCCAGCAGGACCAGCTCTGGTGCAGTCAGTAGCCTCAGCTGAAACTCCATGCTTCGGGTTTTGGCAGTTTGAAAACTCCACACTTTCTCCTCCCCAAAACAAAACCTGGAAACAATAGCAACAGAAAATTTGTGTCTCTGGCCTATTGTGTCTCTGTGCTATTTTGAAGTAAGGGATCCGATTCAAACAGAAATTGACCCTTATATCCAGGGAATGACCAGCTCTGTGTAGGGAGATGTAGGTAACTGGGGCATTCAGTGGGCTTATTTTCATTATTCTCCTTGTTCCTTTTTACCTATCTCCATCTAGGCCCATCAGTCTTCATCTTACGTTGGTGTAAGTGCTGTTGAAGTACTTTCCATCAGCTGCCGATGGGACCACTCCACAAGATAGGTGTAGCTAGTGCAATTACATAACGCTCTGGAGTTACTAAAGCCTCCACTGCTCTTCAACAAGTCTTCCTGGTCCTCTGAGCAGTTGTAACTTCTTGCCACTTACTGAAAGAAACCTAGCACGTTGTACAAGTCGGTTCAGCATTCAGAGTTCGTATGTAAGTAAAACTTGCCTGACTGGCTACGTACAGAGTTGCTTATCAGCCTTTTCACACATTTGCAGTTTCTAGTGTGCATCTCTCAAAGGCAAGAGAGGCCTGAAGAGGAGGCACTCATAGGAAACTCTCTAGAACAGATGAGGTTTTGTGCAGTACAGAAGAGATGTGGTGGATGTGCATGAACTGTGGCTATGGCCAACATGGCAGCGGTTGATACCCACCTCACCCTGCCTTCATTTGTAACACACACAGATAAATGGCTTTTCAAGGAGCTACAGACAGGATAATGCAACATGTAAATCACTTATAATGTCAGTAGCTGTCTCCACAGACTGGTGGAAAGGCTTCCCCATTCTTACACAAACCAATGAGTGTTTTCCTTTGTTTTCCCCATCAGAGGGAATCAGAACAGTGCAGGTGGAAAAGCAGCATTGCACATGGAACCACCGTGTCCATCCCCACACATGGCAGCAGGATTGAAGGCTGGCCAATTCAGAACAGTATCTTTGCTCAGAAGTACCCTCTGCCTAGACTGGCAAGGGTATAGCAGTGTTTTAAATAATCACTATGGATTTTGCTTAGGGAAGGAATTATTTTCTGCTTCAAATTCAGTATGGATTTTCTCCTAGGGCCCTCTCTGTTGACACTTGGAACTTTTAATACCTTACTTACAACAAGTACAGTAAACATTACAAACCATTTTAGTTATCAGTAACTTAATTGACCAAGACAGCTTCTATAGAATTAGAGAGACAGAACAGTTTTCCTTTAGGTGCATGTACACCAACTAGAAATGGCTTCAGCCAGCACCATAATTAGTGTATGCAGTAGAGATTTTTATTTTATTTTTAGGTTAAATGTCTTACTATTGGTATCCTAATAGCTTTATTTCTTGCCAGCAGCATCAGATCTGAGCTGATGCTTAATGAACTGGAAAATTGCTGGCATTTTTACTAAAACACCAGCAAATAATGGGTACGTGATCCAAAACTTGCGCTGATGAGTTTTTTTTCCCTCGCTTAAAATGCCAACTCACTAAGCAGAAAAGGTCGCTTCAGCCTAAGAAATAGTGTACATAAAACCAGATCAAACTACAGAAGAACTAAGAGCACAGTCATTTTATTGTCTGAGTGAGACATTTGCTTTCCATCTTCACATGATCAAAAAACCACTACAGTGGAGGTTCTCTTTTGACACAACAAACTGAAGTGTTGGCAGATAGATTTTTGTTACGACAGTAGCATGGAGCTTACTGAGCTCCAATGCCAGTTAAACTAGTGTTTCTGGAATTACTTTTTCAACACTTGCTTTTAATTTTAGTTTGTTTTTTTTTTTTAACTGTACTCGACTGTGGTTGTTGTTTGACAGATCCTCTCCTGTTGGACACCATCTATTTGGACACAGTCCTTTAATTCAAAATCCCTCTTGTGAAGAATCTAGATATTCTCATCCACTTGTGGTGTTAGTGTGGGTGTGGTTTATTGTCCATATAGCTGTAGTGCTGCTCAGGCAGCATCTCCACCTTTCACTGTAATAGAACTTAGAATTTAATTCCAGATAACAGATTTTCCTGATGTACACCCACTCTCAGGCCGTCTTCAGTTGTTCATGACAAGTAACTTTACACTGAGATTAGGCTTGATGTTTATGACTTTAGTACTGTATAACTTTCTCAGAAGCTCCCCTCCTGTTCAATGTCGAACTCAGGTACAGATAATGTATTGTGTCCAGTTTTGGGCTCCCCAATTCAAGAGAGACAAGGAACTACTGGAGAAGAGTCCAGTGGAGAGCTATTAAAATGATTAGTGGACATCTCTCTGATGAGGAAAGGTTGAGAGACCTGGGGCTGTTTAGCCTGGAGAAGACTGAGAGGGGATCTTATCAATGCTTATCAATATCTAAAGGATAGGTATCAAGGGGATGGGACCATATTCTTTTCTGTGGATCCCAGCGACAGGACAAGGCGTAACAGGCACAAATTAGAAGACAGGAAGTTCCACTAAGACAAGGAAAAACTTCTTTCCTGTGAGGGTGACAGAGCCCTGGAACTGACTGCCTAGAGAGGTTGTGCAACCTGCCCTAGGTGAGCCTCCTTTAACAGGGACATTGGACTAGATGATCTCCAGAGGTCCTTTTCAACCCCTACCACTTTGTTATTCTCTGGTGTACTAGCACCAACCTGGGAGTCACATGAATTTATAACTACCTTTAGATCAGGATGCATTCATGCACAAAATTTATTTAGTTAGTTAGTTACTGACCATGCCAAGTTTCCCAAGGTTTCACTGAACCGAACTATATTATGTTAAATGTATTTTCAAGCAGATCTCCTATGTGAATTATCAGCTATTGCTCTATGTTCATTGTAGTGTTTAGGAAAATTTGACAACTATTTCAGAAATGGTTCTCAGCTCCTTGTTGATTCCCCTTTCTCATGCTCCGTGGAAACAGATAAAGTTTTATACTGCATTCAACTCATCTGTCACACTTGCAGGTCATGACAGTTGGCTGTAGTGATTTTTCTCTTGTGATACATATGCAAATACTGTGGGATAACAGCCTAATTTGCTGTGAGACCAGAATACAGCTATGTAGCATGCTTCAGGAAAAAGGTTTAGATGTTTATGACCATAAGATTCTTGTGCTGTCTCTGGGGCTGGAGATCCCCTAAATTGGCATGCCAGAACAGCTGAAGGAAGGAGTCTTGTGTGGACAAGACCATCCTATTTTGGCTAAACCAACAGGAGCAATCAACTCTTACATAAATCTTGAAGGTCAGAATGTCTGAGCGAAGACCTTTGCCCAATTAACTGCAAAATTAATATTTAAGTTTACAAACCTAAGTATGGTAACGAGCCTAACAGAGTTACATGCTAAACATGCAAGACTGTGTTATTCAACTCTCCACCCAAAGCATGCTAAGCATCTCCTAGAAGGCAGGGACAGACACAATTAGGACATAAAAAGCACGAAGGGAATACATCACTGGGGGGGGGGGAGAAGACTGAAAAGTCCAGCAGAGACAGTCGATGGGCTGTACTCCTCTTCATCCATCCAAGGCAGGGGCACCTTCTTGGTAAGAGCTGTGCCTTCAATATATGGTATGCCCTTTTATTTCTATTATCTATTAGCACTATTACTCAGGCCTGCGCCTCTGACTGTGTTAGATGTTACCCAGGAATTATTAACTTGAGCTCGATTCTCCTTTTGCAGGGAGTGCATTTATCAGCGGCAATTCCGAACCTGTCTGTCGCTTTAATAAATCCAACCTACTTGTTTTTAACTTTTATGCCGCCTCAGCGTTAAGTCCTTAGCCAGGCTCTGAAACAGGTAACTGCTCTCTTAGAACAAGCCCCGTAGCCAGACACAAATGTGTAAGTGAAAGCCCCTCAGCCGGGGCACCGAGGTGGAATTCTCAGACAGACCTTCTGACTTCTGCAGAACTGCTCAGCGAAGCCCTTGGGCTCTGGCAGGCAAACGTCTCACTCGCACCCTTAACGCGAGGACGACCCCAATATATTCTGAAGGGGACTTCGTGCTGTTTCTCCTCTGATGCATTCAGGGTTGTATAAATGACACCAAGGAAATTGCTCTTCTGATACATTGTGGAAAATTGTCAGGCAGTCGTAAAACCATCATCACGTCGTGACGATGCTCGCTGTCTTGATCCCAGGGTCAGTGATCACTCAGAAGAATTTGGGATGACTTGGGAAATTTTCTGCTAGTCTGTAAGCAGGGAGGATCAGAGATGTTTATCTCCTTTGTGGCAAGGATCACCTTGGCTTATTATCTCTCAACGGGTCGTTTCTTTGTCATGGCAGAGGTTTGGGAGCATGCCCTTATGGCATATATGGGTTTGGAACACAAAAGTGTGCTCTCGTGCGGCCGTTCCTTTCTGCGGTGCAAGCACTCTAGTCTCTGGAGGAGTTTGCCTAACCCAAACAATTGCCACTTAAACTAATAGGGTAACCTTGTTACTATAATGGACTGTGATATACAGCATGTCAGTTTAGATGATTTAATAGTCTGTTTGGGCTAAAAGCTCTGTGGAAGTTTAAAGCAGAGGCTTGATATGCTCAAGCCTGCTGGGGATGACTGCTCTTTATTTCCTGGCAGCACTTTGATGACATCAATTCGTGTTATCATAGGCCTGATCTGAAAATGGGCATGAATGTCCATTCGTGCCAGCAGCAACGTATTTTTAACCAGACAAGAAAACTTCAACAATTCCACTCAAAAAACTATTTGGAAAAGCCACAAATTGATCAAGAAGATTAATATAGCACAGATCAATTAGGGTAGGAAGTGGCTTGCACAGCTCCATGGAGCAGTTTGGTGGTGGTGTAACTTGTGATACAGGAGGGAGGTAAAGGTGCACTGAGACCTAGCAACGTTGCTATTGAATTGCAACTCAAAATGGAAATCCTAACCCATGAGAGAAGTGTTGTGCTACTTACTGGATGCTAAGACTTCTAGCACCTATCTGGGAAAGTTAGTAGTTTTTCCATGTATGACCACTCCTTACTCTCCAAGAGTTCCCTGTTTGCTTTCTGGTGTAGAACTGTCATCTCAAGACTTCCTTGAAGGGGGACAAAGCTGAAGAATCATGTAATTCTAACAAAGGGCCAGAACAATCATTTGGCAAATGCTAGGCTAGCCAAGGAAGTAGAAGCAACCTTGTAACCTCTGATGAGACATTTTAGTTCCTGTACTCAGTTTCCTATTTATAAAACAGGAGTAGAATCATTCCACTATCACAAGGCTGCTTTGAATATGAGACTGACAAAGGTTATAGGATTGAAGTCTCACAGTAATAGGGGCCAATTACCATTTTTATGACTGTAGTTTTTGGTAAAATTTTGGACATGGATGAAATTAGGTGATCTGTACGTTTTCCTCTTCCCTTGCATCACAGACTCTGTACTCTTCGCGCGTAATGCATGACCTCAATACAGCCAGTTGTGTGTTAGATTGGAAGATTACTTGGCACTTTATGCTGAATTGCATATCTGAAATTGTATTATTATGCAAGCTGTTGTCAGCAGGATCTTTTATTTGAATCTGACATACTCTCAGAAATACTCTCTTTTTTCCTGCAGCTCCTTACTTTCAGTATTTATATATACTTTTTATATCATGCTGGTGCAAAGAAAGTCTCTGCTAAGACAGCATTTCAAATCTGACAAGTACTTTTACAGTTTTATGATCATTTTCTGAAGTTTAGAAAGTGCTTTGGACAATGATTTCTGTTCTATAGCTCCCAGTGCTTTATAGTCTGTGTCTTTTATGGCTTATTTCTGCCTATAAACATATTCATAAAACCTCCCACAACTAGAAACAATCATCTATTTTTTTAAAGCTTGAGTATAATCTGCTGTTTCGAACTGTGCTGGAGGAATGTGTGGTGCAAAGGCATTATTCTAGAGAGAAGTAGTCTCCAACCAGTGTGAGTCTGTGTAATTTAAGGTCTTGATTTACTGTTTTGACAAGCTGTGGTCTGTAGAAGACTGTTAGTGGAGATAACAATAGCTTTTACAAGCTACCATCCACCCATGGCCCTATGAAAATCTCAGAATTGTTTTCAGTGAAAAATGCTGACACTAACACAACCACTGATGACTGAGATATGCATTTTCAATCATTTTCTCCTGCCTTTGATGGGATTTCACTGTAGAGGTTCTGTACAACCAGTACGTTTTCTCTGAAGCCCAGTTCAAAAGAGGTAACAGAGAGTATAAATTGTCAGGATACAGAAAACAAAAGTCGTGGATAAAAAGCTGCTGGTGGTATAATTTTTATAACCTCACAAGAGTCACTCAAGGAATTAGTCAAGTCCTACATACTGGTTGACTTGGGTAGATTCTGGTTTGATACGCTTTTCACTGGAATGTTTCTAGTGGCTTATGCCTCCCAAGACAAAAGGGACTAATTTTGTTCATAATGCCTTGATATTGCAGTGCCAAAATAGCTATGTTTTTTTCTGCTTCTGTGGAAACTCGTATTTCCAATTTTCTCTCACACTTAGAGCTTCATGTTTAACATAAAAATAAAAACATCTTGAATGTAATGTTTCTAGAGCTGTTAGCCTGCTATTTCACACAAATATTAACTTTAGAGCTTAACAGTCTATATGCCCATATGCTGAGGCAGATTCATAGAGTGAATGACCAAAACTAGCAGTAAGTAGAAAACTAGAGTAGTTTCTGGACGTGACTTTAATATTGCTTTACATAAAAAAGACTGGGATGGTAGCCAAGAAGGAGGGAGAGATATGTTCCTCAGTGCATACAGGTGAGCTGTTTAATGCTATCAACGCACTATTGGTACAGATGACTTTGCTTTCAAAATGATAAAATCGTGTCTGAACAGTTTTTCACGAAGAAGAAGAAATTACCATTTCAAAATAAGGATTTCTATTTTTAATTGTATATTTTCCAGTCGTTTTCTTCATAACTTTAATGCAGAATTTGGTGACACCTATTGGTACTAAGAAAACCAACACCCTTCTCTTACGTTTTATCGTGTTTACCAGCACAAAGTTGGGAGTGACCTCTGCATCCACTTCCATTTCTTTTTGTTTGTTGTTGTGGGTTTTTTTTAAAGAATGACCTATTGCTATCTAAAGCTTCAATCTAGTTCTACACTTCCTTCCAAACGAAGAGAGAATAAAGACTAAAATGACTAATTTTGTCGGACCCCTCTGTGCCAAACCAATCTGCACATTTGTACAAGTTCCATGCAGTCTTGTTGTCTCAAATTTACTAATAATCTGTCTATTATGAGTAGTTGGGTTTGGGGGGGTGTGTTTGTGTGTCATTTCCCCCTTAATCTACAGGGTCCACCAGATACTTCACAATATCACAGTGCTTTTCTTCCTTTCCCCACCAGTGCCCATGGTCCTTCTGTTTTTCATGGGCATCAATCAACTAATCATGACATAGAACCTTCTTCACCTGGCCAGCCCAACCCTAACTCTTGATATACCTTCTGATTTTTTGTCTACATTGAATAACTCCAACTGTCCAGCTGTCTTGGCATGGGACCCCCTTAGACCTGAGGTGAAGAGATTTTTCTCACCTCCAGAAAGGCCAAGGAAGAAATTTATGTATAGCCAGTGTTTCAGTACTATTCTTATAGTACCTAATCAGAAACTTTCTTGCTACAGCTGGAAGAAGAACTTTTAAGTACTTGAGGACTGACGTCAGACCAGTTCACGGTTCATTTTCAAGTAAATGATGTTATTTTTTCAGTGTCTCATAGTAAGTCATGTTTTCTAGTTCTCTGATTACTATTTTTCCTGTTTTCTGGACTTTTTCCATACTGAGAGCAGATACTGCACCAGCCAAAGCCTTATCATTGCCTAGTAGAATAGGAGGGTGACTTAGCCTGTCTCAGAGGCTATGTTCCTGCTAATATTTTCTTAGCAATGTTGATTCATGCCAGACTTGTACTGCAGTGTAACCTCCACGTCATTTTCTGCAGAACTGGTATCTAGCCAAGTGTTCATCATCCTCATCTTGTAATTCAGATTTTCCATGTCCAAAGGCAAGGCATTTGTCTTCATATCTACTTGAAGTGACATGTCCAAAAAGGTGATCTGTCTTCATCATCCCTAGATCAGTGTCATACTCTGTAGCTGAACATTTTGAATTTTATCTTTTTTTTGCCTTTGCTTACTTCTTCAGTTTGATAAGATTAACCCTCCAGTTTTTGCAGACTATTGCAATGTTCTTTGAACTCCACCTGAGGTTCATGCAAATGGCAAACTCTGTTCTAAATCCTGATTATAAGAAGGTCTGTTTGGTCCACGTCAGAAATCAAGACACGAGAAGTCTCTGGCTTTCACACAATACATCCAGTGGTTTTTCCATTTCCTCAGCCAAAAATGCAGCATGTACAACTTCGGAAGCCCTGGAAAATTTGTCTTTCTGCCACGCAAACCTGTATAAAATCTACACAAGACTTCCTCCAGATGCTCTAGGTGACATCAGACTTACAGCACAATAGCAGCTGTCTCTTCTGGTCCCTTCCCAGACCTGAGACCAAGATCTAGGACCTCACGGGCACGTGTTCCAAACTGATACACGTACGCACAAAGCCCCGTTTAAAGCTCCATGGAGTAGGGTTGCTGAATCGCACCATGCAGGTTTGTAATGCAACACTGAACTAAATCAGTGCGTGCAGACACTGTCTCAGGACAGTTTCCATTTTGATGTTGGGTTATAGGTGATTGCTTTTTTTGTAATGGCTATCAGCAGCTTTTGCATTCTCTCTGACAGTCGTGATGTGTCTCCCATATTTCTGTAGTTGTTAACCATGGCAGTTTTCTGGGAATCAAATCTTTTTTTTCCTGAGACTTGTGAGGAAAATATTAGGAGAGTTCAGTATGGGTATTGACATGATGAGGACCTTAGAAATGACACATGCAAGATCACATTCTGAATTATTCCCAGACAGACTGGCATCTGTTTTCTTTTCTTACAAGCAACCAAAAATCTCATTATTCTGACTTGAAGACAAGTTTTGTCAAAAGGCGAAGGCAAAAGCCTCCAGCAACCTATTAAGGTGAAAATTAGGATAAAAACTCCAGATTTTGCTGTGTTAGTTTACTTATAAAATGCTATGCTTATCTCTTGACAGACCGGGAACAAATGAGGCTCAAAACAGTTGATATTTGCTGTTTCATAAACTGCCAAGACAGTCTCCTTTGGTAAGGAGCAAGGTTCATGTATCAGCTTTGCTTATTTCTAAAAATACCTATTTCCTATGTGAGAAAACAGCATATAACTATCTGTCCAGGTGAATTATTTGAAAAAATCAACTCCTCTGATGTTTTCTGTCGTTAAGTTTGTGTGTCAGTGTTATTTTCAAGGCGGGAGATGCACTGTAGGCATTGAATTACACAAGTCCATTTGCCCCCCTGTTGAGAATGAGGTGCCTGCAAGGAGAGAGGAGCCCCTGCTCCCTCTGCTTGCTTGGTTCTCCAGCAGAAAATTTGGCTGATTCTGCAGAACTTCCCCTTCTTTTCTGCACTAGGGAGAATAACCACTCTGTTTTACCGTGAGTACAAATGACCTGTGGACATGCAGTGAATTAGGAGAGGAAAAGATGATGATAAACCAGGAGCACACTGGGAGAACAGGAACAACATTTTTCCCTTGCGAACGTGCAAAGGACCTCTCAGAGTACTGGAGCAAAAGGTAAACAGTGGGGAGGGAAGTAGTTTGAAGCAGTGTTTTCAGACCACTCTCTGAGGACCTCGGGGTAGTGGTTTCAAAGGGACTCCCACAAGTCACTAAAGGAGAGCAAGCTTCCTAAGTTCTCAGCCCACAGGAAATGTTTCAAGTCCCCAGCTCACTGCTTTGCAGGGAGTTTTATTGCCTAGCCCATTTTGTAGTGATTCTTTCTGACAGAATGACAGTTTAAACATCAGAACTGTTCAAAACACCATCTTTGTTCCTGACTTGTTCAAAGGGCGTTCAGGGAAGAAGAGTCCTGTTCTGGGTTTTGTTACAATATATATAATTAGTTGATACAGCTAAATTCTATGGGCCCTGTTATTTCAGGGGTGTTCTCATTTGACCTTAAATCAAGCAGCATAACCAAAACAAAGATATTATTATAATATGTCCAACTATATTGCCTTAATTTTTACACTTTATCTTACATTACTGTAATTGTTTACATATCCATTTCTGCTAAATAGGGATATTGCTATCCTACAGCAGACTGATGTTGAAACCTGTTTGTGGGTTTTGTAAATCACGAGGTATCATTGCTATTGCAACCAATTTCTGGTATGAGGTCCTATAATGATAAGTTAATGAATTGATAAATTTTTTAAACCATTGTGACTGTCTCAGTGGAAGCAATAGCACTTTAAGCATTCATGTGTGTACTGGAAAGTAATAACATTCATAATTTCTGTAGGCATGAAAGGGCTTGAAACTTGGCAAAGTGTGGGTATTGGGATGACTGAGACTATAATTTTTTTTTTATATAGCTTTTTTTTTTCTTTTTTAATGCGTTGTAACGGAATACTGATCAAGATTTTTAAATATTCTCGACAAACATGTGGTTAGGTATTGGAAAATGACTTTTCATCACCTATTTAACTTGTTTTTTATTTGTCATTAATAGTTTGTCCTGTATGAAAGTTCCTAAGCTCTCCCACAGGCACAGCTGACCACAGGCTGTAAGGATGTGTGTGGCATGGAAGGCTGATAGATGGGCCTTAAGTGCAGACAGATTTCATCTGTCTTATCTAATGTGTATTAAGAAATCTAACCTCGGTTAAATTGTATTATACAAACCTTCAACTGTATCAAGGACTGCCAAATAGCTGTTTTTCTCCAGTAATTACTGGACTTGCATCTCCACCTACTGGCTGATGTGGCAAAGGCCCATTCGAATGTTTAAATGAAATCCAAGCAGTGTTTTCCCTGTAAAAGCCTTTCTTATAATACTAAAATGATTTAAAGCCGCGATTTTCAAGGGAGTTTTGTGCAAAGTTGTTTGGCTATGTATATAATGAAGTCACTGACTTCAAACTAGTTGATCTATGCATATTAGCCTAGGTCTTAATAAATAAAATACGGAAAGATTTTCAAATGAGAAAAAAACCCCACTATTTAAACCCATCTATAGATCCTGATCCTTTCAGTGGGAATGCAAGAGCACATCCAAGAGTCAGGTACACAGTGGACCTATAGAAAGTTATTCCTGTGTAACTCAATAAAGTTTAATAGTATAATAAGAATGATGTCACTAGAAAAATGCATTTTAAAAAAAAAAAAAAGCAGAAAAATCTGTTATAGCAAAGAGCTCATACAGCTGACCCATAGGGTAATTATCAGTGTTGGCATCCAGCAGAAAAAGAATCAAACCAAACAAAAAAAACCCAACCAACCAATCCAAAAAATAACAATTCAAAAATACCCCAATAGCAGTACAGAAATTAGCAAAGAGAAGAGACTGCAATTTAGGAACAGTAAGTTCAAGCAGAATGATAATGAGAATTTCTTTCAGAATACATTTCATCCATTGGTAAAAGCGGAGGAAAAGAAATGCTGTTTGTAACAACTGATTATCATAGGTGAGGAAGACTTTCTCACGTGATAACAGCTGTGAAAAGGGCAAATGTAATCCTGAAACTTATTTTGCCGTAGCCCTTGGCCCTTCATGGTTACAAAATACTTCAGAATCTCATCTGCCCCCTACTCTTTTTCCTCACGAGTCAGGATATCATCTCCTCTCAGCCGCAGATGGAATCAGTCATGCTTCTGTTGTCTCTCAGACACTACAAGCCATATAGAGAGTAAATATACTACAGCACCTGGTGAAACTAGAAATCTGATGCTTGGACTGAGTAATAGTAACTGCCACACATACACAGTTTTGCAGAGACTTAGTTTAGATCAGATGCCACATCAGGTGCATCTACAAAGAAGTCATGCGAGTCACTTAGAATTAAATATCTTTTTCTGCAGAAGTTCATGTTAAATGGTGCTAGAATTCAGATATTAAATGAAGTAGGTTTCTTCTGAATTTTCTTTCTTTCTTTTCTTTTTTTTTGCTCTGAGCAATTTCTTCAAATAGTTACAGAAATACCACAAAGAAAGGAGAGAGTGCCCTGAATGGAAAGACAGCTATTACTGACCTGGAAATAAAATTTTCTAGAAATGTGGAAGATAACTGAAAGAAGCTTGAAAGACATTTTCTTCTGTGTCTGTAAACAATAGACACCAGCAGAAATACTAATTACCTAGTGAGATGTAGGTCTCAAGATTGCTGATTTTTGAATGGTTTCATAACTGAAACCAGGGCATTCAGGTAGAGAAAGTTAATTATGAAATTTGATTAAATGAATTTGTAAATGTCTGCATATTGTGACGTTCTAGATATAAAAGAGAAACCAAAGTACCCCAAGAGCAGAAAGATGTGGAGTTCAACCCAAAAGGCCGTGACACCAGCAGGACTAGAGGGCTTCCTGTAACTTGGCAGCAGCAGAGCTGATGTCTCAGGTGTCTGAAAACATTGGTCTTTCTGAAAATGAACACACCTAAGCTGTCAGGATGTTTAAAAATATTTGATCTATCAAGTAACAATCGGCCCGTTGCTAAAGAGAAGTCAAATCCTGTTTCAGTCTTCACTTTCTTCGTCCTCTTCTCATAACACAGCAGATCCGTAATTCCTCTGAATATTCTGGCACAGCTCTATGTTCAGTTTCATTTCTCCTTTTTTTTTTGAAAATAGCAGGCCAGATTTGTATGCAGCATCATCCTGCATGCAATCCTCAGCAGTGCTATCGATCTATATCTGCTGGAAAGATCTCTGCTAATAGATCTTAAAGTTGCATTTGCCCTTTCCAGAGCTTATCTGATACTTGTTTCGTCCATTCTTGAACTATCTGACCTTGCATATCTCAGATATTGGGAACAGCTATTTTTGCAAAAGTTCAACTGATCCAGTCTTGGTCCTGATGAGGTAACAGGCACAAGATGTAGAGGAGAGCAGCAAGATGGGATGCGTTTGAAAGATTCCCCGAGAACTTTGATGTTGCTTTTCCAATACTTGAGTCCATTTTCATTCAATAAATGCTGATGTTTTTTCACTTCCATTTCTAATGAAGCCTGAAATTAACATAGGGTTTTTTTGTTACATTCTTATTTGCAACAGCATCACCATCATGGCACTGGGAATAGTTCTTGTAAAGCTGGAGGCAGAAGTGAAAAATATTTTGGATGGGTCCTGTATGTTGGGAGAAGTGTTCTGAGTTATTTGATCCTTCGAGATATAACTAATATTAAACATCTCTATATTGAAACTGCTGTTTGTTTGAGGGGGAGATAATCCATGTAAATCCAAGCTGAAAGCTATTTTGACTCTCAACACTTCGGTAGCATCACTTTACCTTAATACAGATGTTGTTTTTTTCAAAAGCTCAAGTAAACAAGTTATTTTTCTTTTCGCGATTTAATTTTCTTGTTGGGATTTGCATGTGTAATGGCGTGGAAAAAACCAATAGATTGTTAAGGAATGAATTATAGCAGTTAATTATTCTGAAATTTCTGAAAAAAAACCCATAGATGAGCATGTATTACTGGTGAGCAAGATCTTATTAAGTAAATTTTGCCAGCTGGAAGTGTGACAGAGACAACATAGCGTTTTGATATTCAAAATATGCCTTGAGACTGCTGGTGTCTTGCGTATTTGCTGTTTAAATAAACTTGGTGTTAGCCATGAGGTCAGAGTCTGTTAATATTTGCTTTGGAGAATTCTGCCTTTCTGAGCCTTTTTTTTTTTTTTTTATCCTCTCTCTGGTTTCTGTCCCTGTAAGAGTAATGTTTACAGTATACGCATCCTTCCAGAGACACGATAGCAATGGAGAAACTAAACTTTGGTGTCCTTAATCCATTTTTCAAAGTTAGCTACTGCAGTCTGAAGAGTGTGCTGTTTTCGAGTTTCTCTTCTTGTGACTTAAAAAAAAAATAAAAATCTATAGATGATAAAAGCAGCTGTAGCAGTAGTAGCTCATCACAGTGCCAGGGGCAGGGCTGGTAACTGATGTGCTGTCAGATTTGTTAGCTAAAAGAGATCCCTGAGGATTTTCCTGACAGCTTTCCTTTCTGCACATTTGATAGTTCTTGTTTCTGAATTATTCAGTATTGCTGCTGCTAAATCAAATAGCATCTCTGGAGCATAATTAGCTAAGCAATGGTTAAAAAAATGGAAGGAAAAAAAAAACCCAATTGTATATTTGTTGTTTTGTGAATATTTGAATAGCAGTTTAAAATACTATCTGCAGTTCACAGGAATCTGCAAGGCAGGGCTGGGAAAATTAGGGAAAGATTTCCTGATCTCAGTCAAGTTAACAGCAAAACTCCTACTGTATAAAAGAGAGCAAAACCTATACTTCTCAAGATATGTAAAAGCAGGTAGACTAATGCTGAAATGTGGTCTATCCTACATCTATCTCACTGTTAAGAGAAATGGAAGGACAGTCCCTTTCTCTATATGTTAAATGCCTTGGTTTTTCTTTTTCTATGCCTCACCTTTTTTTTTGGAAACTGAAATTTAGTTCTCACCAAGATGAGAATATTTATCTAGTGTTTGATCTACTGCCTTTATTGCTGGAGCAATGTTTTGCTATAATAAGGAATGATGTTTCGAGATTGGGAGCTTGATAAGCTTTTGGCTAGGTATCTAGCTGCTTTAGTATTTGTCCCATGGCAAGCCAGAGTATTTTCAGTTGGTTTCTTTTCAATATGAATAGGCTGGTTTAGCTTTAAAAGCATCGTTCTTCTTGACAATCATCAGGCATCTCTAATCTATGGCAAAATGTACTATCAGGTATGCAGAATACATAACCTCTGTCTTTGCCATGACCAATGTATATAGGAAAAAAGGCTTTGCTGCTTATCCCTTGCTCAGCTCCAAGTGAATACACTTGGGTTTTTTCCTTTGGAAGACAGATGTTTGTGTCAGATGGCAGCTGGCTAAAATGAACCCTTGGAAGTCTCTCAAAGACAATGGACACACTTCTTGGGAGTGAAGTTTTAAGAAATTAAATGAGAAAATTATTTTGTCAATTCCAGGAGCACTTAGTGAAACAAAAAGTAATTTGACCTTTCACTAGTAGTTTTAAAAAATCTTTCTTAAAAAACTTTTGTTTGCATCACAAGCTTTAGGTAACGAGTTATCAAAGCTTCTCACTGAAACAGGAAGGTATCAATACTGAATTTAATGGATGAAGCACAGAAGTGACTTACCAGAGAGGCATGTGACGATGATAGGAACAGAGCAAAATTCAGTGTAATTATTTCAAACATCTCCTCCCTGTCTTAACAAAAGGATTAGACATTCTGGGTTTGAGTCATTTTGATATTTTGTGCCATTACTAGGGTCTTGAGGAAAGAAATAGTGCTTTCCCACTGGAATACAGGACTTAAAAGGTCTGTGCTCCTTCTTATGGCTGGATGTCACTGGTAGTGCCTACGCTTTTTGTACCTCTCTGCGTTGGAATTTGTCAAGAATTTGTCAACCATCCAATTGTCTATGAAGTGTTTCATACTAAACCCCATACACTGCAGTGCTGAAGAGTTGAAGTCAAATGGAAGTATCCACAGAGGACTGCCAAGGCCAAATTTTGCTACTGAATATTAAGCCTTCTTCCCCCATTTTCTCCAGCTGTTAACTTTCTTTATAATTTAAATGATTTAAATTAACTGGTTAATTAGCTCTTTGGCAGAAGCAAAAAAAAAAAAATCAAACATTTCCTAAAATATTTTTGGACATTTAACAGTCATGTTTGTAAATTTAAGTAAATAGCATAAATAAATTCTAACCTTATTTAATATCAGCTGCAACCCCTTTCAGTTTGTCTTCAGTTTATGCATACATAGCTTTATTATCTCCAAAATGCATGGAAATTCTATTTCAGCTTTCTGTGTACAGATCTTATTGAAAAGCAAATGGGCATCTCTGTATTTACACTGGAGCAAGGAGACACAACAGTATCATACCCGATGACTTGGTCGACTGGTCACAACCAATACAGCTCAGAACATGGAACTTTTGATCCATGAAGATGAATTTCAAAATATTATTAATGGAATAATTCTGAGTGTCAAAGATACTTGGAGAAAACTGTGTGCAGGTATTTTCTAAATCTAAAAAGCTGACTTCAACAAGGAAAATGGTTTTAATTTGAGATTTCTTAACTGCAAATGTCAATGTCGTAGAAAATAAATGAGAGAGGAATCAGAAATGCTGGTATAAACTGAAATGTTTTGATAGAGTTCTTACGTATTATCATTATCAGAAGTTTGATTACTGAGTAGAACATCCTAGAGGACAGGCTTAAGGCCAAATTAGCCATCTGTCCTTATTAGGTGCCTGCAGGAGTGATGTCAGAGTTGGCTTCAGGAACCCTCCAGCTGGTATTCTCCGAGGGAATACTGGATGTCCTCATTCTGAGTGCACCTTGCAGACACACTTTCCTGCCCTGAAGGCAGGGTCAACACGCTCTTGGTAATAACAACAACAAGCAGAACAGGTGAGCCAGGGAAAAGTTGTTTGAAACAGAGGTTGTACTGGCTGTGGCTTCCCCAGGTTCTTCCAAAACTGGAGTGATTCTGTGATTCTGATTTCAAACACCCAGAAACCTGCAGATCTGGGACGTCATTGCAGGTGCAAGTGATACTGCTGGATACAGCATAACTGGAAAGGGTGGGCATGCTATTCTGGGTCTCAGAAGCAGCCTAAAACTCAGAATGTGCCCAGGAGTGCTCTATCAGGTACAGCAGATACAGGGATTTCCCCAGTGACTTGAAAATCTGATCTAGAGAGTGAGAAAGAGGAGATGTGTATGGTATACAAGAATATGTACACCTACTATGATATTTTGGGACAGGCAAGAGACGGGTTTGTTGAATAACTCTGGCTGAAGGAAGAAGGGAAAAGGATTTTTTTTTTATGGTAGGTACTATAGAATATTTACTCTGTCTTTGGAGGCTATTATATACCACCTAATCAGAAAGAAGTGAATGCATCTCTCTCTGAGCATGCATCGAAAATTAGAAAAATACTAAATAATCCATTCACAATTGTCTAAAAGTAAATCATTAATATTGGCACGTCAGGAGCTGAGGCTGTCACAGAACCTTAATTTCCTTCTTTGACAGAGGAGGTGGTGCCAAGAGACATGGGGAGAATGTGACCAGCCCCCTGCCACTAGGATGCTCCTGCTGTGGGGCAGTCTGTCACACTGCTGACTTAGTGTTGCCTCCCCTGCTTTACAGTACTCACCTCCAGGAGCCATGGAAATTAGGAACTTAGGTACTTAGAAGAACAGGGAAGCAGTACATGCAATCTTCCAAGGCTTTTTGCGTCGCCAGTGTTGCTTTCTCATAATGCTTATACAGTGTGGATACATCTTTAATTTTCATCAGATGACTGCAGACAGGTTGAGAAGAAATTGCTGTCAAAGAGTAGTCGTGAATGGTTTGATGTTAAACTGTGAGATTAGTTTCAAACACTGATGCAGGTCCCTGAGGCAAATGTCTCTGCAGAGCACCACATCCTAGTTCTGTTCAGTGTCTTCATTAATTATCTGAACAATAAATAGGTAGTAAATTGTTTAAAACCAAGTAAGCTGGCTTTGGCAGGGGCTTACAAGTCATTGGGAAGACAGGGTCAAAATGTAAGTTGCTCCTGGCAAATTGAAGAAATAATTAGAAGAAAATAATGTGAAATTCAGGCCTGGAAAGTATTGAGTGCCAGAGCTGAGAGGAAATATAAAGCATAAATGCAAAAAGCTATCTAGTAGCACTGCGGCGAGGAAAAGATAAGAGTGTTATATTGCCAAACAGACAGAAAATTTCAATTTTCATTCTGCATTGTGTTAAGATTGGTAAGAAATTGCAGGTAACTCTTCAAGTCTGCACGCTTGTGAAGTCTTGAGTGCATTGTGTGTGATCACCGTACCACCAATAGTTGTTTGGAGACTCCAGTTACCTTCAGTCATTAATCTAGAACAGAGAGGACTGAGAGGGGAGGACATTATATCTGTTTTCTGATATGAGAAAGGCCATTAAGAAGGGGATAGTGAATAGTTGTTCCCATGGAGACTCGGGCAGGTTTTCAAATAGTTTCAGCATCGTCCCCGCTGTATTTACTGAAGCTTGCATCAGGCAAAGGCAGTGTGTGACTTGGTCAAGAAGACAATCTGGTTCATCAGCCCTGAGTATTTTCAGGAGTGCTATACAAAACTTCAGAGGTGGTGATTCATTTGTGCACAGCTGTTTGTTTTGCTATGAAAACTTCATTTCTGTGGCCAAAGAATAGTGCTTAGTTATTTGCTGAACTCTTCAGCTCAATCAAGGGACTTAATTTGTAACTTAATTCACTTCAGTAGCTCATTTATTTAAAGCTTTTGTGATGAAGGAAATACTTAACTTTAAAAAGCTGTATTTTAAAGATTAAGATTTGTCATACTGAAAAGTAATTCAAGCAAAATTTCCAACAGTATATTCAAAGTTAACATCTGGGGCATGTGTGAAATCGTATTTCAAAGGATTGTTTGAAATGTAGCTTCCTGCAGAGTAGCCCTCAAAATGTTTTGTTTGATATTATAGGTCAGTATTTTAATTCTTAAAATTAAAAATCATGCTTCTCAAGGTGTTTTCAGCAGCTAACTGGGCTGGGGTGAATGCAGGATGTGTGATGGCACTGAGGCTGTAGGAGGCAGGCCCAGCCGGAGCAATTTAGTGACTGAGGAAAGCCCTCCTCATGTATCAGTTTCTAAACAAACACCTTTTTTGCAAGAATTGATAGTTCAAAGGATTATTTACATCAGCAGGCAAGCCATGCGCTTCCTGAAAATGGATTATTTTTTATGTTTTGCTACTTACTGCAATAGATTGCATGCTGGCTTCTTATTTAAAGGAGCCTACATTAATCTCCACCTAGAGTACAAATCAGCTGTGCTTCATCGATAAAACTCTGTAGCTGGAAAACTAAACTCAGAATCTTCATGCAAGAAGAAAAATGTTCTTGGCTATATTCTTTTCTCTTGAAACAGGAGCTTTTTATTACTTACACTATTTGTCAAAAATATGATGCATATTTCTTGCTGAATGCTTGGCTGTTGGCTTTTGTCTTGATAATGAAATACATACACACGGGCCCTGAAAGTATCTTGACAGTGGAGTGACTTAATTATTCCACAGAGATGTGAAGATCTATCGTAGGAATATTGGCTCGGTTGCATAGTGTTCATCATGTGGACATCATTGCTCATGGCAGTAGGAGTTTGTGGAGACACATTATTCATTTGGAGTTTTGCCTGGCACCCATCTTTCTTATTAGCGCACAGCAAATAATGTGTTGATCGTGAAGGACTACCAGGAATACATACATGGATCTTTTGCAGGAACATACTGTGTACTTCCAGAGTTCCTCGAGTTGTCTGTCTTGACTCTAGCAAGGCATTTGACACCGTTTCCCACAGCGTTCTGTTAGAGAAATTGACTGCCCTTGGCTTGGATGGGCACACGCTTTCCTGCCTGAAAAACTGGTTAGATGGATGAGTCCAAAGAGTTGTGGTCAATGGAGTTAAATCCAGTTGGCTGCCAGTCACGAGT
>WTSP01002005.1:8261-21248 GCA_025331215.1 Actenoides lindsayi
AATGTTTTTTTCTAAAAACAAATAAAATGGTCACTGTAAATGTCTGTGGATCCAACAGCAATTCTCTATAAGATAAAGCATCTGTAAAGTTACTGAAAACATTAATGATAACATTACAAACACTTATGTCTTGTTTCTTTAAGACTCTTCTATTCCTTGACTTTTGGTCTGGGATTGGGGGATGGAGTATGGAGTGTGTGAGTTTGTCTCTTGTCTATTTCTACAGAAAACATGACACAAATGTAGATTTCCTTATAGTAAGAATCTGACAAGTGCAAAACATATCATACTCTAATTTGCTATACATAATATAGAAGTCATTGATTCATCACATTATAGACTTTTTTTCTGACCTTCCAGGAGATTTCAATGTTTTCCAAGAACACAGTGTAACTGAGGAAGGGGAAGTACTGATGACAACAGCTGTAGTTCTTTTGGTTGCTCAGGTTTGGAGAGAGAGGGATGTTGGTTATGTTTAGGCTTTTGGTTTGGGTTTTGTTTGGGTTTTTTTTTGTGTGTGTGGTTTGGGTTTTTTTAATCCCACTTTTCTGTTTTGTTTGGGTTTTTATTTGGAAAAAATGAAAACAGCATAAGGTTTACAGCATATCAAGACAGTTAAAAACTGAAGTTTTTTAGCATCTTTCAAGACAGAACAAAATGAAAGAGGCAAAAATAGCTCTCTTCTCATTTCTCATTATACTAAATGGATGCATAGGACTGCAATTACTTCTCTAGGAGATTTATTTTAAATGACACTAATGACTTTGTATTTGTAACTCATATATTTAGAATAACTCTTGTCATTCCTTGTGAAGTGCTTTACTTTCTTTTTGTCCTGGTCTTGCCCTACATTTGCTGGGTTGACTTTGATTCTTCAGAGGTGGCAGTTCTCTGTCGTCTGATCTCCTATGCTGCAGATACCAAAGAAAGGAAAACTTCAGTTTCTTTTTTTCTTAGTGTCTGGCCTGCCAGAATTTCAATATAATTAAATAGCTAATCAGAAGCCTACCTCATTATAATGCCTGTTATAATAAACAATGCAAACTGTATGTATTGACATTCATATTGTGTAGGCCTTCATAACTGAACAGCATTATTCAACCAATATAGCAGTAGTTTAATATATAATGTGACCTAGATGATGACAAATAACTCTGGTATATAACATACTTTACATTTGAATTTATATAAGAATTTGTAGGGAAACCTACAACAAGAAAGCTATTATTGTGACCAAGAAAAAAAAGGAGCAAATATAAAAATAGCATAGCAACGATGGAAACCTATGTCAACATACTGTTGCGGAGATGATGTCCTACTGTCATCGTCAGCTCAGGTCAGTATGTAGAAACTCACACCAACTGTTTTGATAATTTCACTTGTACTTTATTTTTCTGCTAAAAAAGGACACTGTTTTAATAACTTATGCATTGTCTGTCCTCAGCCTAATATGGCTGAAAGAATGTTGATCAGATTAGTGTTTTCCATTGGTTCAATGGATTTTAAAATTACTGAAGTTTTGACAAGGCAATGATGTAACACATGATATAAACACACTGCTTGTTGCTACAGTTTTGAACTGAAGGACTTGATTTTGTAATGTTACCATGATAGATAGGGGTTTGTTCTGATACAGATCAGTAAGGCTAAAGGCTTGTACAGTTCAATAGCAAAAAAATATTTTTCATTTTTAAACTGACATGTTTCTGCAGCAGAAATGTTAAATTTAATGGAATTTTGTAAAATCTGTAGGACAATGTCTTTTCCTCCACATAGAAATAGATTTTAAGAGTAGATTAAGTAGGAGCATCCAGGTTCTATCCTGATTAATTTCAAGAGCTTTTTATAAAAAACATATACCAATGGTTTACTAAAAATTCAGTTTTCTCTAAACTTACCTTCATAAATCAGAACTGTCTGAGATTTTTCTATCCATAGTGAATAACTGAGAGGAAAGCTGTTTCCATGTGACTCTTTTCCTGGCTTCCAAAGCAGACTGTATTGACCAATTTATTTATCTCAATTCAGTTTTTTTAACTTATTACCATCTTTGAAGATATTAAGTAGAAGAGTATTTGTAGATAAGACTGTGAAAGCATGTTTGGAAGTGATATTACCATCAACTGAATATTTTGGATGGTGTTAAAATGAATTGGAATATTTAATTCTTCCTGTGTCTGTCTTCAACCTTTTTGCACCAGCTTTTGTGAATTACATTTATTGGCTATTTATGCACAATGAACCTTTTTGAGTAGCAACACTAGATTATAATACTTGATATTCAAGTTTAGAATCTTAATTTCCATTTTTTTCCCCATGTCTAATTAAAGGGCAACAGCAGCCTGCTCATTACTAGCAAAACCTGACTATATGATTATATGGAATATAAATCAAGAATATGAATAAAATCAGTTCCGTCCTTTTCCTTTTTGAAAGGCAGAAAAGAAATCATCCTTCATCTGTAGAAAACTGAAATGTGTGATACACATCTAGTCCATGGCTTGGTTTACAAAATAGGATTTATTTATCTATAAGAAATACTGAAGTATGTAACATATCTCTTTCAGCAAGCTGGCAATATTGCAGAGAGCAATGGAGCGGGCTCTACTCATGTATCTAGGCTGATAGAGCAGTTTAGCAGACAGAGTATCTAATTCAATAGCTGGGGGAAATGGTTTGAGCAGTGCTAAACCCCTTTGCCTGCTGTGCTGTCTGAAAAGATATTGCTATGTCTGTGTGGTCTTATGCTTTGAAGAGAAGGATCAGAAGGTGAACTAGGGAATCCTGTATCTGACACTCTGATCCTCTTCTTCCCTCTAGCATTATTAGAGTGAAATGAAGAGAAAGGACATCAGAAACTCTTCTGCATTGGGGTTTTTTTAAGAATTGAGGGACTGAGACAGCCACTCTCCTTTTTCCTAGTTATAATGTTTTGTCTGCATTATGCCAAGATACTTTTATTCCATCAATACAAGAAAGCTTAATTATGGTAGAAAATAATAAACAGTGTACTTGCATGCCAGAAACCTCAAAATTACCTCAGGAATGAAGTGCTAACTTCCTCTACTGATTTTCAGAGCTTTGACTGAACTTTGTAAATGCATCAGTTAAGAAGGCAAAAAAATAATGTTGGTATCTGTCATGATCTAGAACATTTTCCTTAGAAATACTATCTAATCTTGGTTTAAACATATACTCTACTAATGGATAGTTAGCAGATTCTTAAAATTATATGACTACACTAAAAGCTCATGGTTTTCTTCTAGTTCAACTTTAAATAGATTCTATTTTCAGACAAAAACAAACAAACAAAAAAAAAGATCTTTCCATGCTATTGCTGTCTTGGGGAATTGAGACTGATTAAATGCCAAGGGGTGGAATGTGACTACCCGTTAAATCTCTAAAATGGAAGAAGGCTCAGGGGAGATAGGCAAAAGCAACATACACATGAAGCTCAGGGAATAATGTAGAGTGTGACCAATCACACCCATTGCAATAAAGGTGGCTTTATCTCAACAAAAGGGGGCCAGGAGGTAGCCCAACCAGCAAGGGAGGAGTAAACTCTTGACTCAGCCCAACATAGAACATAAAAACTAGACAACTAGCAAAAGAAATCTTGTGTATCACTGATTATCTTCAGATAAGTAAGTCTGATATTAAAATTTACAACCGCCATGCATGGAATATCTACAAGAACCTGGTCAGGGAGTACTGGCCTCAGACAAAGATTTTTTATTATAATGTTTTCCATTTCCCCTATAGATATCTGAAGATTAAGTATAGTCTTCACTGAAATATGCCATGATCAAGATCAATGGTGGAACATTCCAAGAATTTTGCTTAATGTGCAGTTGTGACTCTGATGTAGTTTGTTCTTCATACTCATTTTTTAATGTTTCTTAATCGGGTGAAAGCGTATGTTTGGTTTATTACCATGTCAGCAGGTGAACAGCAGATTGCAATGTGACCATCCCTTTATTCAGTTAAACTTTGTGCTTGCTTCTTGATAGTCTAAAAATAATTTTCAAAGCAAGAAAATAACTTTCTTATACAACAAAATAAGCATCTAATTAGGTGGAAAATACTATTTACGAGCTTTAACTTCTCTTACAAGAGCCTTTAACTAGATTTTAGAACATATTCTGTTTGGTTGACATTTAAAAGTACTGCTTCTTTTATGTTGTTAAGCATTAACATTATTGCTATGCTTTTAGAAGTGTTTTAATACTGATACCCTGCATGTTTTCTGCAAGTTTTTAAATGTGATTTCTACTACAGGTTTTATTCTTCAAGAAAATTTCTGTCAATTCTGATGTTTTTCTGGGGTAAGACAATACTGTTTAGGAAATGATAGCTTCTTCACACTGAACAATGAGCTGTTTGAGTTAATTCTGGTTTCAAGACTAAGTAGAAAATACTAATATTTGCTACAAGTTATTTCTGTTATTTTTATTATTTTTAAGTAAATCATCTTGATCTCCTTATCCTTCTGAGACCAGGAGATATGAATATAATCCACTGCAACATACTGGCTAAAAGGGATTAGTTGGTAATATGAGGCAATCAAAATATTTACTACTGCAATGAAATAATATTTTCATAATTTTTCATTTTAATGACTCTCTCTGTAAATAATTGATCTTCCTATAATTTTAGTATTTCAAGTTAATCAAAATTCATGGAAGAAAAGTATTTTATTTTTCTATCAAGCATTGAATACCCTATTACTTTGGCAAATTTTTGCCTGTCTTTCCACATCAGAGTAGATAGTGGAAAGAGGGCCTTGGGACTTGCAATTTGTGAATGAAAGTCTAGAGGAATTAACAACAACAATATGAGATGATCTGTGTTCATGTTGCTTCTGAACTGAGAATTTTCCCTGTAGTATAAATGTAAATGTGTACTATTGATTTCTACATTAAAAAAAATTACTATAAGTTGATCAAAAATGTATTTGTTCCACTTAGGAACTTTCATCTCTTTCCTGGACATTTTGAAACATTTGTGAATTTTTGAAATGAAGTACTTTTTTCTAAAATCTGTTTCTGTTCTTGACAGTATGTTTGTGTTCCTCTCTTATTATTGTTGTTAATGTTTGTTATTGTAGTGTTAAAGTCTCATTACATTCTATAAGCTGGTAATTAATTATGACCTTCAAAGACAAAATTAATTTAGCTGACAGGTGTGTTGTCTATGAAGATGGAGACAAAGAAAACCTCTGCAACCTTAATGGAAAGAGAGAATCAGGGAAAAGAGGAGCTCAGTTCTGGTTATGAAAGAGGAGATATGGGAATTCTTTTGTTTTTCTTGCTAGATTTATTCTAAGGAAGGACTGTTGGTGGAGGAGAAGGGAGAAAGAATTGTGGCATATTCCTCTTAAGGATGGAAATCTGTGGGAAATGGCAACAGGATTCAAAAGAAGAGTTGTAGAATACTAGCCCAAAGGAACTGACCAAACAACTTTAAATAAAATAGCTTTGTGATCCTTTTTAAAAGCTGAAACAGCTAGAAAGAAGATACATAAATCTGAGATTTCTATGAATTTCAATAGGCATTTTAAAATGCTACTGTAGAGTGTTTGTGGGCATACATGCAATTTCACATTTAAGATTACTTTAAAATAAAATAAAATGTGTGCTGTTCTTGAAAAGGAATAATATTTGTCTCTGTTTTTTGTGGGTAACATTTAAAACACTCAAAATTCAGATGTTGATTTAGTTTTGAGTCATTTGTGTGAAAGATTTGCATTGCACTGAAAGATTCTGCTAGCTTTTGTTTTTTTAAAAAACTTTGGTTCAGCAGAAAATAAATTGGAACCTTAGCAATCTGAATTTTCCAGTTCTCATGATAAATGTTCAAAACTTATTGATTGTGAATGTATAAATACTAAGAATTGAAGTTAGGGAAAATACTAACTGGACACCAAAATGAATGCAAATGTGGGTAACAGAAATTATACTTTTACAAACAGACATGCACACACTGCTCATATACACTTTTCCCCCATAACATTTTGTGATAACACAAACAAACCTGGATGATCTTGAAAGACCAATATGTAAACACTAAGGGTGTTGCAGTACCTGTCAGTACTCATTTTTTGACTATAATATTTTTTCATTTTCTGTGTAGAAGATATCTAAATAGAAAAGCTGAGGAAAGAAGAAGCAGAGAGAAATCAAGAGCAAATTACATTGATCCTGTCCAGTCTGCCTCAAGAGTGGCAATTAATTGAATTTTATTCCCAAAATGCAAATGTAATTTTATTAAATATGACTTATTCTCACACATTAAAGAAAATTCTCATTAATTTGTTGATAATTTTTTTAATATTACCATGAAAAAATACCATAAAAATCTTCACATGTCTTCAGGCAAACAGTACTGGATCTGCATTGCATAACAATTGATTTTTTACTACTTTTCCTATCATTTTTGACTCGCTGGGTAGCATTTAGCAAAAATCTTCTTTCTGATGAACTTTTTCTGTAAAATTCTTAAGGAGGTTGAAAGTCAAACTCCTCAATCCATTCAAAGGATGTCTAAGTTACACTGACTTGAATTTTTTTTTCTTTAACTTCTAGTAAACAATCTGATCTGTAAATTCAAATTCTTTTTTAAATTAAAACATCATGATTAACAATAAACTTTTTTTTACTGTAATTTCTTCATTAGTTGCACTCATCCAAATTCATTAGGATGTTGTGTTGCTTTCTTATTTTCATTTTCTGTTCAATGATCTGTGGCAGGGTTCAAAAACTGATGGAAACATCAATTTTTAATTTATTTCTTTGATCATGCACAACACAGAAAAAAAAAAAAGTACAACTAATTCAATTTTAGCCATTTTGTCTCTTTGTTGACTTTAGGAGACAAAAGCAGTAATTTATGTAAGTTTATGTTTAATTATGTAAGTTTATGTTTGATGCAAAGCTCAGTATATGTAGATGGAGCACTTCCAAAGAGAAAGGTGCTCCTGCTTCTGCAAAGTGAGACTTTAAACAAGTGTTGCATTTAGAAATTATTGATTCTTTATGCACAGAACAAACAGTACTATGAGATTTTATGAAGGTATTATTACATCTGAAGATAACAGACTGTGGATTCTCTGTGCATTAGGAATGGAAGTGCCTTAAAATGTCCCATATATTTTGAGAATATACATTTTTATTTGTAGTCACGTGAAATAATACAATGTAATGTATCTGTCAACAACTTATTTACATCAGTTGCAAAGCTGTATCAGTAAAGGACATCACATAACAAACCTACTGAGCTGTGTGTTTTTTATTTGAAATTGCTCCTAAGAGATGATCTGTTAGAAGTCAGGTACTTTACACCTAGAGCGTTCTACACTCTAAATGATATGTCTGTTTAGTGTTTCTAATGCTGATCATGACCTTTATTCTCTGACACTGACTAGCTCTAGGAGTACTGGGTGGTCCTGCGCTTCCTTGGAATGCTCCAGAGTTTGAAACCAACTCTGTCTCTTGGTCTGAAATACAGGAATCTATGAAATTTTTGGAAAAAGAAATGTCTTCAACAGGTCGAAGTGAAGCTGACGGTGCATTTCCTTTATGTTTCTGCATTTTTCCTGTGAAATTGTAGAAAGCAGTCTCTGAAAATAGTATACTGGCTTTTATTCCTTTTGAAAAATTTAGAGATTCCCCCTGCTAACTATACAAGAAAATAGTTCTTTTATTGTCATATGAATACTCTTTGACCATATATGTGAAAAAAAAAAAAAGAGGATATAAAAGGTCTTGTCTTTTAATTGTCTTCTTTTGCTTAGACAGTATTCCAAAATAATACATTATTCCCACTACCAGACATGCTGTTGTGTTTTTGGAGCACATGGGACTGTGTTAAAACCTTCAAATTCAGTTTTGTATTTTTGTGTAGGCTGGACTGCAAATACGATATACTTCTTTCCAACTCTACTTGTTTGTTAACTAATGGTTCAAATATCACCTTTCTATATTTTGTTGAATGTTGAGAATGGCTGTTAAAGAGACAAAAAATCAATATTAAAATTTAACAGAAAAAAATACATTTAATGTAATCTCGAGAGGTAGAGAAGCTTTAATTCTGTAAGTATTAGTAATTGTATAATGCAACAAAAATATACCTAGTTGCAGAGATAAAAGAAACTTTGATTTTAATATATACTGCACTGAAAATTGAGCTTTAATGCACTCTATAAAGTGAAAAAAAATGCAATTCTATTAACATAGTAGTTGTTAATTTTTTTAAGAAATACAAATGCCACAAGGAAATGTCTACAGAAAAGTTCCAGAAGCATTTAAAGTTCTAGGAAAAACTGAACTTGAGGTTTTATAGTCTCAATTCTAAAATATATTTTACCATGGTAACATGGATTACACAAAGCACTGCAACATCTAAATACATTATAAATGTAATTTATTTTCAGGAATACTGTCATCTTAGTTTATATTTCATATTTTTTGGTACCTCATCTCTCATTTCCACTCTGTATCTCAGAAGTGTGAAATCTCACAAATGAACTTAAGTTTAAATGTCACTTGTCATTGAAGAATGCAACCCACAGAATTCTTTTTTTTTTCCTGGATCTTTTGCTCTGAAGGTCTAATCTGATATTGTAATTCACATCTGTCTTTGTAAGCGATAGGTCAAATACAGAGAACTTCAAACTCTTCAGAAGTATTTTCTCTTATAATAACTGCATTATATCATGCAGCCTTTGATCATTCAAGGCATACATTTTCTCTCTACTCCGCACTCAACTCTTAGAAGTTGAGAATGTGATGTGTATTTTTAGATTTTTATTTTTATTTTTCCTAAACTATAGTGGTTAAATAAATATAAAAATTTGAACTTTTCCCCCAAGATTTTAAACTTTCATCTTTTCATTCAGGACCAAGGCAAGTCCTTGAAAATTTTGTTGAAATAAAAAAGCAAACATTTCCATTGTAACATTCAATAATAGCTAGGGAAGCTTGTTCTTGACCATCACTGCATGTTGCTTATTAACTCTGCTGACTACGATAATGTAAGACTAAAAGCTTTACAAAAGAAATGGGCATGTATCCTGACTCTTTAACTGCTGTTTGAGGTAATCTTATTTTCTGGACTTGTTATGTTTTAGTGATGTGGCATATATTTAAAAAGTCTTTTTCTTATTGTCATCGTGTCTGCACAGTACCCACCCTAGCCTGCACAAATTTAACATTCTGAGTCCCTTGCACATCTCTTGAAACAAAGTTGTGGTTTTTTTTCTTTTATTCTTCTAATAATAATAAAAGTTTAATGAGTATAATTGTCAAACTGAGTCTGCAAAAGGAAATTGTGTCAGATATTGCTTTTACTTACACTGATTCTTTAAAAAGATCATTTAAAGAAGTAATTTGCAAGATCAGAATCAGAGTTGCAAGATCTAGTTGGAAATTAAGATTCTTCTGTTCACGTCAGTTATTGCTCAATGTTGATGGTGAAAAATCTGGCTATGTGAATGCAGATACTTATCCCATATTTCAGACAGTGTAATGATTCTTTTAACATTAATTTCTATGGGTTTTTATTTTGATATCCTGCTTCTGACCACTCCAACACATTGAAGACACTCTGCCAGAGAACCTGACTGATCACTTGGGGAAAGTAAGACAGATCTGAGAAAGGGAGTGGCAAACTTAGAAGCACACAGGATACACGGTGGTAAAGTGTTAGTTTCTGCTGAAAAGACTGTGAAGGTAACCACTAGCACACAGTGGAAAGGAACACCAAGATAAGCAGCATTGTAATCCTGTTGGTTTTGAAAATGAGAAGAAAATATTAATTTCTTTGGCTAGGAACTGGATTAGGACCTTATTAAGTACTGGATTTCAGAAGGTAAGTTTCCTTTGTTTCTCATTACTACCCTCCTAAAATAAAACTCAGTTCCACTAGGAGAGACAGACAGGGCAATGTGAGAATTACCCATGCAGTTATCAAAAGCCTTCCTAAAATAGGAACTTTTCCTATAATTCGAGGGGGAAATCTTCTACCAGCCTGTAATGAAACATAAAATCTGACAAAACCAAATACACATGAAAAATGTTTGTTTAAAAGTCTGTTTTTCTAGTTTTGTTGAACATATTCTTGTACTGAAATAAGAGGTTTTGTTTTGCTTGTCGTGAGTTCTCAAGGGACTCAACATGACAACTGAAGTAAAACGAGGGAAGTTTTTGGTTGCAGAAAAGGTACATGTGATATATTAACTTCAGGTACAGCTCTAAAAATGGATAACTTTCTTTTTTTACCACTCCTAAAATATAGCATCTTAAACCTGTGCTGTAACACAGCTGTAACAACCAGAAGCTATATAAAAAACAAAGGAACAACAGGTTTTGTGCAGGTCATGTTCTAATTGTGTCCTAAGGTTGCATCAGAGTTAAATTAAAGTGATCAATTGCTCCTTCTCTCATCACATCCAGAGACAGGAAATAAGAGTGTATGAGTTCATTTGGAGAAAGGAGACCATGCACATAAGCACAGAAAGATGAGGAGGACAATACTATTGGCATGGCTATGCATGGTCACCAAGGATGTTTCTCCTTTCTAGGAAACTAGATGGGTTCACAATGGTAAACTATAGTGTAACTTAAAAGGGAACAACATGATCTGTAAACTGACTCCAAAGATGCATTTCGTATCTTGTTAATTAGGATTTACTACTGTATCTGCCAGTCGTTCAAGAGATACACAAGGGGTGTTTTATTTTTAAATATTCCCAAAGTCCTCACCAGTGGTGAATTCATCAAAATTACTGAGCATTTTGCTGCAGGGAATTTTTTGGTTTGTATCTAGCTAGCATACTGGCAAAGATGAAACACAGTACAACTTCTGTAGTAGTCTCCTTCTGCAACATGAAGAGATCTTTTGCCTTTCTATCCTTAGCTAACATCCAAAATATTTTGGTACACAACCTACTACCCCCTTTATAAAAATGGATGAAATTTCTGGATATCCTCAGCCACAAAGCAAGTAAAGGCTAAGCATTAGTTTACCACAGCTACTTTTGGTTACATGTAGTTTTCATGTTGAATACAGAAAGAAAACAGCTGAAGTAAAAAGACAGGTTGCACTAGTGGCTTCCATTAATCTCTTTTGCATATGAAGAAATCAGGACAACTGCAACCTGAGGATAGAAAATGGTGCAGAAAATGCTAACGACTCCTTCCTACGGGAAGGTGTGGGGTTTCTATTATCTAAATTGTTTTCAAACTTAACCTCATGTGCTTCTTTGAGGTGCAGATTGCTTTGTATTATTGCCCACCTCAGGTGATTTGCTTATATGACTTTGATTGCATGTAATAGTCAGGGTATAAATGCTTTTAAAAGCATAGATTAAAAAAAAAAAACAACTTTCCCCCTGAGTTTAAGCAGGTTTTATGGTAATGTGACAAGCAGCATTTGGTCAGGCTACAAGGTATTCCAAATTTTGGGTTCCCACTTCTATTTCTTGCCTATGCACCCAACAATTTGGATGACCTTTTCAAAAAATAGAACAGCCAAAACTCTTGCAATTCAAACAATGAGTTGATGTTAGATTTTGACCCGTCTTTCTGTAGCTGGAACATATATACGAGTTCTGTCAACACACTACTTGAGAACACACTGTAGTGAGGCTCTGTGTGAACATGAATACCAATTGCTACCCATATTGTCAACCAAATTTTGCCATCTGGTACAATACACTACTTTACAGAGCTGAATAGGGAAGAGAGTGTGTATATGTCAGACAAAAGGAGGAGTACTAATCCATATTCATTAACATTCATTGCTTCTTCTTTTGCATGTTTTTTTGCAAATGGATTGTAAAATTCACCACCAAGAGTTATTCACAAATATTCATTAATTTCTATGTGTAATTTTCTCTTTCATGTCTAGTGCACAAAGAAGTTCCTATAAATATTCATAGTTCAGAATGTGTTGACTGGTTGCATAAGTCATATCAAGTTACTTCTGCTTTTGGCTGGTTAATTTATGTAAATAACAAGTACAAGAAGAATGGCAAATTTTGAATGTTAAAACTAAACGTGTAGTTTGTAATTAGCATGTGGGAAATTGGCTTTTTCAAAAACTTATCAAAAAAGCCAGAACAGCTTTTTCAAGAGCATATATGTGATTTTGAGTATTTTTCCAAGAATGTCAGTAGGCTATATCATAAGTTTCCTATGGGATTTTTAAAATTAATGTGAATATTTATGGAAAGGAATATATGTAATATTTGAATTTGAAAGCAAACTTCCAATTTTTCCAAAAGATACCTCTCAAATTAGTAATGTCACCACTGAATATTTACTCTTTAAAAAGGAAGTGGTTTAAGATGTTAATAAAAATATGTGGAGTAGAAGTATAATGTCATAAGAGTTGGTAGGTAATTATTATGAAACAAAGGCTTCATAAATAAGTCTTACTTTAAACTCCCTGTCTCTTAGTACTCTGCTAAAATAATGATCAAATATTTTCAATAAATACTGAAGATAACAGTACTGACGTACAAAAACACTTCATGTGCTTGCTGTAAATACTAGGTCCAGAGTACTTTAGTCTCAGCTAAAACACAGTAGCCCAGCAGATGTAGGTCTCTAATCTTCTTCTTTCCTAATCTTGGCAAAAATCATTTACCAGGATTGATGAGGTCTTTCTGTGCCATTCTTTATTCTTACATTTCGCACATAAGAATTTAGTACTGTCTGAACACCTATCCCTATCTACTTTCCCACTGTGCAGGATGGACAACTCAGACATGGTCCTGATGGATGTAATGTTTCTGATCCAAAGTCAGCATCTCTGCACAGATTTTTCAGCTGTGTACGTGTATCAGCTTGACATTAGCCAGGAGATCACCACAGCATGGTTTAAACCTGTGTTACAGTTGTATCTTGTGTGTTAATACTGCGGAAGCAAAAATCTGGCTTGCTTTTTTTTTTTTTTTTTTTTTTTTTTTTAACTCCTGCTGAAGAG
>WTSP01002006.1:15374-26804 GCA_025331215.1 Actenoides lindsayi
GTATATTAATTGCATAATACTAACAGTATTCAATAAGTGTCTTTCAGGATAACATCATGGTGATGACAGGAGCTAGCCTCATCAAGGACAGGTGACCCCAAACTGACCAACAAGGTATTCCATCCCCTATACGGCATATTCAGCTTAGAGCTGAGGGATCCAAGGGGTCTCTGGGCTCTTCTCCCCTTTTGGACTGCTTTGCCAGCTTGGCTTGGTTTGGCTCGGGTCCTCTTTCAGTTCCTTCCTCGGAGTACCCAGGGAGGGCTCTGTCTGTTCTGCCTTCAATCCTGGTCTGTGAGTTCCTGAACCCGGTACCAGAATACAGCTCCTGAACACAGCTCCCTTCTGCTGCGGGGCCCAGTCTGGGAAGCCCCCCGGTGCCTGCTCATCAGTGGTGACAGTGATGTAGTTACCATCAGGGGGGCCGGCTTCGATACTGGTCTTGTATATATTTCTATATATTCCATTTTTACCATTATTAATTTCATCTTCATTAAAGCTGTTCTAGTTTCCTTTTCTAATTGCTAAGTCTCTCTCCCTTATTCCCTTTCTCTTCTCCTTTGGGGAGGGAGGGGGGGTTAACAGAGAGCGTCTGTTATAGGTTTAAGGGGCTGCCCTGACCCTAAACTGTGACACTGATACCTCAAGAGCTTCAGGCCCTTTGGCCTGCTGGTATAAAACATGCATGCCAGCCACACTGACTGGGGAGAAGATCTAGAGGAGGAGAGTTTTTGATTAATGACATCCCTGTTGAAGTATGATGCTTTTATTTATTTCTTTTTTCTTCCCTGCTTCCTCTTCCTGGCTCTCCTTTGTCTCAGAGCAGCACATGTGGCAGGACTGGATGTCTCCTAGGGCCACTGGCACAAGTGTCTTGTGCAATGTGGTGCAAGGGAGCAGCTCCAGGAGTTCCCATGTTGCTTTTGAAGGCTCCTGTAGGCAGAAAGCAGAAGGATAGGTGGAAGGGGGAGACATGTGACACTGCCAGTGCTCCTGGTCTGTGATCTGTCCCCAGTGCTGGGGTCTGTGGCGTGGGGGCAAGAACAGGGTGATGTGACCCTTGCTGCTGGATGCTCACCCAGGAAGCACCAACGCTGCCAGCAGCCCTGGCCAAGGCTGCAAAAATTCCATTTCTTCCTTCAGGCTCCCTGCTGTCCAAGTTTTCAGTGAAATCTGAACAGCAGGAATTTAAGGCTTTGGAAGAAAAAAAAAAAAAGGTAAACCTTTGATAGTGAAGGTATTCCTGGTGCTGGTGCTTTCAGATCAGCCTTGCACACAGTGCAGGACTCCATGCATACAGCAGGGACTGATCCAGCATCCACTACTGCAAGTGGCAAGATGCTGGAGGAAAGGGATGGAATTTAACCTCTTCCTTATTGCCCCGGGGATGCAAATTTTTAGCTAACTGGTTATTAGAATGGCTTTGTGAAGAAAAAATATGAGGGCAGAAATTGGTGAAAGACACATTTCATGATCATCTTCTGCACCTTGCTTCTCTGAGACTCCAGACCAGCCCACTTGGTCTCCTGCTCCCTGAGTGCAAGAAGAGGCAACTGGATGGGAGGGTGTTAAAATGTGGCTACTTCTTCAAATTTTCCATCATACCAGTAGCTGTGGCACAGCCTGTGAAGCAGGGAAATAGTAGCTAGCTTTGTTTTTCCCTATGGCAGAGGGCTGGGACGGGAGCAGAAGCAGGTGGCCCGGAAGACAATCCTGGTGCATCCCCTTGTGCAGCAAGACCTGAGCAGGGGGTCTGCTGGCTGAGCTTGTCCCTGGGTGGGCAGTGACCCCTCCCTGGTAGTTGCTGGGGATTCAGGAGTCACTGGACCCAGAGCTGCTCAGGTCAGCTACAATCTCCAGCTGGACTCTGTCCGGAGAGGTGTCTGGGATTCCTCCAGCCACTGAAGAGGTGACAGGGGGAGAAGGGGAAGTGTGTGTAGGGAAATGGAGCATCCCTTAGCAGCATGTTTCCCTCCTCCCCTTTTCATCTCCCAGACACAAAGCTAGCTGCTATTGATTCCCTGAAGTGCACCTTGTTGCTCAGGGTGTGGAGGATGCTCAGGGGATGGGCAGGCTGCAGTAATCAGATACATGCACACCCATGTGCGCATCCTCCCTGTGCACTGCAGAGGTCCCTCTGCCACTGCCAGGGTGCTGCCTGGCTGCCTCACCTGTTTCTCTTCTTGGGCAGAGGAGAAGCGCAGGAGTGCAGGCAGCTCCACATGTGTGGCTTTGCTTTCCAGCTCAACACGTGCTTTAAAAGCCTGAGTGCTCTGGAGACAGCCCTGGAGGCTCCCAGGAGAAGGATGTTCCCCTGCCACCCGTGCTAGCCTGCATTAGGCAGCAGCCAAGTGTTGAAGGCTTCGGGGGACACCAGGCTCGTAAGTGGACATTGGTGGCTCCTCAGGAATGGCTCTGCTGCCCTTGGGAGGTAGCTCACTTGGGTGTGCCTGACTGTCCCTGTGCGTGCAGTGTGGATGTAATCTTTGTGTGTGTTGGTAAAGGCATATAAGGCATTGTCTTCCTCCAAGCAGAGCCTCAGCCATGGGCTGCATTGTGTGAGAGCACAAGTGTGTTGTCTCCAGGAAGCTGCCTCATCTGTGCATTGCAGGTATGAAGAGTGTACTGTGTCCTGGGGGACTGGGCAGGGCAGCCAAGGTGGGAATACCTGGTCTAGGTAGGGCTGGGCAATGCCTGTGTGCCTTTGTATGGCATGCATGTGCAAATCTGTGTTTCTGTGAGGTGCTTTTGCATAGTGTGGTCTGTACTAGGATGCAGCAGAATAGTAAAGGCTGCATGTGATGCTGAAGCTGGGCAAGCCCCATGGCCATCTCTTGCTTCTTAGATAAACAGGCTGGTGAAATCCCATGCTTAACAGCTCCACAGCAGCCTCTGCATATTAATGTGGGATCTTCTCTGCTGCTTTCTGAAACCAGATTGTTTCTTCTTTTCCTGCCAGCTCACACATTCTTCTTTCTTCTTGCTCCTGCCAGCAAGAACCTCAGCAAAGTTCTTTTTAAACAGCAAACCTTAATTTCCAACTTAGGGGAGATTTCTGTGGTGATGAGAGGTGGGGCTTGATGGGCAGACCACCAGCAGGTTGTAGTGACCTGGGGAAGGAGGGGAGTTGATTGGGCACAAACACCTTTGTACACATAAAGTCTACGCTGTGCTGCACGACAGCATCTCCCAGACAGGGCTGGCCTTGCGCTTACATCCCTTACAAGTCTATTTTCTTCTCCTTCGGTAGGCAGTGGTGTTGAGAGCTGTGGCCTCGTTGTTATGGCATAGCTCACTGGGGATGCCGTTGCCCCAGCAATGGCTGAGAAGCCTGAATGACAAGGAGAGCATCTTTCATCACAGGCAGATGTGGGATCTCTTGGTAGGGGGGTGAAATGCTCTGCAGGACTCTTACTGCAGCATCAGCAATGGCTGTTGGTGGAAAATATGGGGTGGGCACATCCCTTGGGGTTTGACCCTCTTTTCCCATGCTCTGCTGTATCTATCTCTGTGTTGAAACTACATGATGTATCCTGCATGGCTCTTCTTGTGGCTGTTTTCTGCTTTTTGCAGGTCTCTGGGGCAGCGTGTGTGTCTGTAGTCTCCTCACACGGACAATGACGGTCAAGAGTAATGGTCTGCACAGCTCACCAGCCAACCACCACCCCTACTCATCTGCCCAAGCTCAAGTGGAGAGTGATGCAGAGGGTATGAGGCTCAGCACCAGGAGGTCAGGCTGGTTCCTGGTTTGTTTTAGGGAGGCAGTGGTGGGGCAGGGGAGGGGAAGGCCAGGTCAGCGTGTCTGCGAGAGCTGGTGTGGGCAGGACTGTGAGGCTAAACCCCAGCTGCCTGCTTCCTGCAGTTCACTTGGCTGTGAGCAAATGTGATGACGGCACAGTGTGGCTATGACCCCCCTTTTCCCCACTGCAGGACCTGCTCAACCCAGGATGACACCTCCTCAGAGCTGTGGAGAGGGGCTCCCCCAGATGGGGGGGAGCAGGCGGCTGCCTCTGCTTTCCAAGGCAGACAAACCTTAGCCAGGTACTTCTGTGTGCCATGTGCTTCTGACCTGTGATAAACCTGAGCCTTTTGTGCCAGGCTTTGACACTGGGGATTTGCCTGGGGTCAGAATCCCCTTCAGTTGTATGACATCCAAGCATTGCAGGAACCGGTGTGAATGCCGCTCTGTGTGCCCCAGGGCCCATGGAGAGGGTTGTGGGAGGGGATGGCGCTGTCACCTATGGGTCTCCATTCCCTTGCAAGCAGCCTCAGTCATCCACACGTCCCTCATGTTCCTGTGGGAATGGCAGCAGGACCGGTGAAGGAGCTGTGAGACTGCCAGGGTGGGCTGTCTTGCTCACATATTCTTGGTCCCACACTATCACTAAAAGGGGGGAAAAAAGAAGTATTTGGGCTTGAGAGGGAGCTGTGAGAGTTTTCTTATCAGCTATAGTATCCCTGCTTGCTCTCAAGCTTTTTCTTTATCCTTGCTCTGCAGATACTTCCTGACTCTGCCTCTCTCCCCTACCCAGGATAGTCCGGCTGGTGCTTCTGCTGAGGGACTGGGCCGGCAAGCGTTTGCATGAGGAGCAGCAAAGGCCAGACCCCTTCCTCGAGCGTTTCCAGGGCCCTGAGCTCCAGACAGTGCCATCAGGTGCCGGCAGCGATCTAGAGGACGAGGAGACTGAGGAGGAAAACAAAAAGTAGGCTCCCTTTCCTGAGGCCCCAGTTGTCCTTGACTGGAGATCAGCTGTGCACAGTGCTTGGGGGCTTCCAGCAGTGATGGTTGATGGAGGTGGATGGGGTTGCGAAAGGGGGAGGTAGGACACAGTGGTGGGAAGGATCCTCCCTGCCCTCTCCAGCCCTGTCCTGGCAGCCAGCCTCACTTTGCCAGGCTGCTTTGCAGACACACAGGACCTGGTGGTCTGTGGAAAAGACCTGGCCTGTTCCTCACCTGTGGGGTCCTCCCTCCCCTGGTCCACGCCCCGGTAGGAAACACATTGCGTGGATCATGACATCTAGGAGACCTCCCCTTACTCTGTAAAGAGATGCAACTTCAGCTTGTGCATATGAGGAGCTGTGGACTTGCCAAGGGATGTGGGGGTCTCCACCCAGCACACTGCAGCAAACACAATGCATGGGATTTTTCAGTCTCATTCATCATCTACATGATGAAGGGAGATGAAGGGAGCGAGTTTGATGGCCATGCTCCCCCCAGGAGCAGACACTGACGGCAGCTTTCTCAAAAAGCTCTTTCAAATCCATCCCTTTCATCTCAGCTCACAATCCTGGTGAAAAGCAATAATGTAGCTTTTCTTCTGTTGGCTAATTAAAGGGCAAAGCTCGTGGACTACTCTGGACTATATCATTATACATGGTAATTAAAACACCAAGAAGTAATCGTTTTATGTAGGAGAAAAATATCTAAGCCTTGTATCTGGGTCTTTGCTAGTCATGGAAAAAAATGTTCAGCCCTGTGAGGTTAAGGGGAGCTTGCTAGTTATCAGCAGGAGATGAATTGTGCTATGAAAGGGCTGCTCAGTGCCAGTGGGCTCCTTGGGAGACAGTGGTAACTTCTGCTGTTTTCTAGGTCCTCAGCTCCACGGGTAAGAACATCTCCGAGTCTGGTAACCCCAAACACGAGCTGCTGTTCATGGCCATGGCAGCCTCCACAGTTGCAGGCTTGGGTGCAAAGGCTTCAGGAGGAGGCAGATGATTATTCCCTCTTCCTGAGTTAACCTAGAGTCCTGGTTTTCCAGCCCTGGCCCAGCACTGGCACTGCAGGTGCCACTGTCTGTGCCTCTGGGGAAGGAGATCTCAAGACAGAGGTTTTGCTTTTGAATTTGTCAGAAGCAGTGGGTTAGGCACGGGTGATCTGTTGACAAGTGGGTTGGTTTTTTCCTATCACTGGAGGGAATTTTGCATGTTCAAAAGCTGTGAGAGAAGGAGGGGAGGGGGAGATGGAGTTTTGCCCTACCAGGCTGCAGCATCTAAGCCTGTCAGTCCAGCCAGAGTTCCTTTTCCCTGACTTCTCCAGTGATATCTGGTGACTGGAGCACATATATCTTATCTCAGAGTACCAAGATGATCAGGATCAAACACTTGGGACCAGTTCAAAGGCTGGACCCAGGATTGAGCAGACTGCAGGCAGGCAGCCATAAGCAGCATGGTGATGGCAGCCTTGTAGTGCCAGCTGGCCCCCGGGTCACTGCTGTGGGGCTTGGGCATCTCCACCTGGTGCTCCCAATGGTCTGCAGCATACTTCCCTTTCTGCTGTAATTAATGTTGTCTTAAGATCTGTCTGGCACCAATCCACACCTCATATGGAAGAGGCAATGTCATGTAACAGGTTTTCTGCTCACTCTCTTCCATACATCTGTTTCTGGCTCTGCCACTGGGGTGCCGTGTGCATGTAGGCCACCTGTTTTACCTTAGCGTTCTACAGGTTCCTCTTCTGGCACATTACTGAGCCCAATTTTGAGGATAAAGGAGCTAAAACCATGATGGACATTTTTGCTCTGCACTGCTGGGATTGTTTTTTATTTTATAGATCAGCACTCAAGCTGCACCTATGTTTGAGCCATTCTAGTGCAAGGGATGAAGGATGTGGCTCACATGGCTCCTTCCAACCCTATTTTCTATGTTTAGCTCTTTATTCATACATTGCCAGCTCTGGGCTTCTCTCTACTTCCAGGAAGAAATGGCAGATCTTTGTGGTGGACCCTGAAGGGGACTGGTATTACCGGTGGCTGGCTGTCATTGCAGTTCCTGTCCTCTATAACTGGTGCTTGCTCATAGCCAGGTGAGCTGGGAGATTGTAGGGTCCATGTGTCCTCTGGTCCTGTTCACCTGGTAGCTGTGGCTTAGCCAGGATCAGACAACTGACACTGGTAGTGCTAGGGCTAGTGGGAACTGAAAGGAAAGGGATCCCCTGCTATCACTGTGACTTCTGCTGTGCAAAGGCGGAACATTCATCCTCTGGCCCCAATGGGAATGGACCATGATTTCAGGGTAAGCTGTGAGGTGCATTTGGGAGGGCTTTTCAAGACATTGCTTTACCTAGGTCAAGGGAGGGCAGATTTTTCAGAGAGAAGGGGGTTTTAACTTCTAGGAGAAGAGGAGTGAGTGGCCAAGCTCTGTTGCAGTTAGAAGCCTCAGAATCACTTGTGGATGACCTGGAGATTTGTTGGTCTCACCACCCTGTTTTATGACCTTCCTCCAGGGCTTGCTTCAGTGAGCTGCAAAAGAGGTATGTTGTCCTCTGGCTGGTGTTAGACTACATCTCGGACTCTATCTACATAGGGGACATAGTGATCCGTCTGTGCACAGGTAAGCAGAAGCAGTACCCTGGCTTGTGAGTGCTTGGCTTCAATCCTCTAAAAGTAGAGATGAACTGCAAGGGAGAGGCCTAATCCACAGCTCCAATAGAAGGAGAGTTTTGTCTACCTTGGTACCTCCTAGTACAAAGCAGTCTCCAGAGAAAGAATCCAATTAAAAGATCTGAGAAATGGAGTAGTTTCAGCATGAAAGATTAATCATCCCAGCTTTCAACTTCACCTTTGAATAATTGTACAAAATTACCTGCATTACTATTAGTATTCAGGCGTAGTTGAAGGGCTGTAGTTTTGATTTTGCATCAGTTCAGCTAACAAATTACCTGCATGGAAAGATTTTAATGTTTCTGGAATGCAGCAGGTGACTAAATGTTTTCTGTTGGAACTGCAGTAATTCATGATCTGGAGGATGGAAACCTTTTGTCCCTATTTTTTTGTGACAACAGACTAAATCCTTAAGTGATATCTTTAGGTGGCTTTTGCCAGATGAAAGGCTTGAGTGATAACAGAAGCTTGTAAACTGAGTAGACCAGGTGGAACTGGTAATACCTGGATGACCCTGTGCACACATGTGCATGGCATACCATAAAATGTTTATCAGAAGTACTTACAAAGCCTGAAGAAGAGTTGAACATAAGCCAAGATAATTCTATCATTTGCTTCTCTGTTAGGTTTCTTGGAGCAGGGCCTCCTGGTTAAGGACCTGCGGAAGTTACGGGATAACTACACCCACACCTTACAGTTCAAGCTGGATGCTTTCTCCATCCTGCCCACAGACCTGGCATACTTTGCTGTGGGTTTGCACCATCCTGAATTGCGTTTCAACAGGTTGCTGCACTTTGCCCGCATGTTTGAGTTCTTTGATAGGACTGAGACCAGAACTAGCCACCCCAACATCTTCCGCATCAGCAACTTGGTTCTTTACATCCTGATCATCATCCACTGGAACGCATGCATATATTATGCCATCTCCAAAGCCATAGGCTTTGGAGAGGACACCTGGGTCTATCCCAACATCACAGACCCTGAATATGGGTATTTGACCCGGGAGTATGTCTACTGTCTCTACTGGTCTACGTTGACTTTGACTACCATCGGAGAGACCCCTCCCCCTGTGCGGGATGAAGAGTACCTCTTTGTGATCTTTGATTTCCTCATCGGTGTCCTCATCTTTGCCACCATTGTGGGCAATGTGGGATCCATGATATCCAACATGAATGCTACCAGGGCAGAGTTCCAGGCAAAAATTGATGCCATCAAACACTACATGCAGTTCCGCAAGGTGAGCAAAGATATGGAAACCAAAGTCATTAAGTGGTTTGACTACCTTTGGACCAACAAGAAGACAGTAGATGAGCGGGAAGTCCTCAAGAACCTCCCTGATAAATTAAGGGCAGAGATCGCTATCAATGTCCACCTGGAGACACTGAAAAAGGTGAGGATTTTCCAGGACTGTGAGGCAGGTCTACTGGTGGAGCTGGTGCTGAAGCTTCGTCTTCAGGTGTTCAGCCCAGGGGATTACATTTGTCGGAAAGGAGACATTGGGAAAGAGATGTACATCATCAAGGAGGGGAAGCTAGCCGTGGTGGCGGATGACGGAACAACAGAGTATGCTTTGCTCACTGCAGGAAGCTGCTTTGGTGAGATCAGCATCCTCAACATTAAAGGGAGCAAAATGGGCAATAGGCGCACAGCCAACATCCGTAGCTTGGGCTACTCTGATCTCTTCTGCCTGTCAAAGGAAGATCTTATGGAAGCAGTCACAGAATATCCTGATGCCAAAAAGGTCTTGGAGGAGCGTGGCCGGGAGATCCTCATCAAGGAAGGTCTGCTGGATGAGTCAGCTGCAGAGGCAAGCACAGAAGGGAAGAGTGTGGAGGAGAAGCTGGACAGACTGTCCTTGAACCTGGACACACTGCATACCCGCTTTGGCCAGCTCCTGACAGACTATAATGATGTCCAGATGAAGCTCAAGCAGCGCATCACTGTTCTGGAGTCCAAGATGAGGCAGCAGGATCTGGAGGACTTCTCTGATAGCTCAGACAGTCTACTTGAGGATGAGGAGAAAGCTTTACGTGGTGGGATGCATTGAGGGGATACAGAGGTCAGCTAGATGATGTCTGATGTTGGCTTGAGATAGTGTTTGCTATTTCACAAGGCAGATCCTGTTGCTGTCTTGCCTGGGACTTCTCCCAGTTCCTTAGCATTGCTGCTGCCACTGCTTTCATGGCAGCTTCTGAGATGGCTCCAAATCAGGTGATTGTCCTAGCTCCTCCTCTGGCCTGTTCCTTTTCTTGTTGCCTTGATCTGAGACCTTGGACTTGGATCACTAAAAAGAGGAGAATGGCAAGTATCACTGCTAACATTTCCTTCCAGCTTATGCAAAAGGTCTGTGGCCATCACACCTCCTTCCTTCCATTTGCCTTAATAGACGGTGGGACATGAACCTTGCATGGAGGGGTACCTGGACATGCTAACCTCCCATGCATGTTGAGGAGATGCAGAGTCGCGGTAGACAGATCCTGCCATATGACACCTACCCATCCACACAGGGACCAAGGAGAAGTTTGGCTTGAGAAGATGCCACATTCCTTGCAGAAAACAAAACCACCCCAACAGGAGAGACCAAAATACTAGCCAGATACTTACAAATGCATTTTGGGTTCAGGCTTTGTAAGTCACTTTAGGTAGTCTCTGCTGAAGTGCCTGTGATCACCCGGTCTGTACTGAGAGATTCCTTACCTGCAAGATACCAAAAGTCATCTAAGACAGCCTCTTATGTCTGCAAATGGAAAGACTTATCTGGGACGCTGTAACTACCTAGGTCATCACCACCCAGGCCTAGGCTGGGCATCTTGCTGGATCATCTTCCTGCCTGCCTCTCTTTCCCCTTCTGCTGTATTTGGTGCTGTTGAAGCACCTGGTGTGGAAGGCTCAGTACTCCAAGTACCCTGAGCACCACATCTTCCTGGGGGACTGTTACCTCCTGCTGTGGAGGCACTGGGATTTCCGTTTGGGCTAGGGATGTCTTGGATGACAGGTACAATAGAGAGGTAAAGAGTGCAGCTCACTGGCCAACAGTACCTGTTGTGATATGTGCAAAAGGAAGAGAGCAGCTGTCTCTCTCTTCTATCTAATGAGTGGCAGAGCCACAGAGACATACGTGCAAGGGCGAAAATGGGGCACCATTTCACGTGCCAGCAAAGCTCTGCCAGGCTGTGCTGCAGCCCTGTGGGCACCATGGTGCAAGCAGCTTGTTGATGAGAGGTGCAGTGTAGGAAAGGGCACCAAAACCCTGCAAGCGACAGCAACCTCAGCAAAAGCAGTAATGCCCCCCCGTGCCTAGTTGTACTGTGCAGGTGCTGGGACTGGGACATGAAACCTCATTTCTTGATTCTGTTGTGTAGCTTGCCCTGAGCCATGTCTAGGAATCTGGGCCCTCCTGCTCCTGCCCGCTGGCTCCAAGGGGTGATCTGGAGGTTGTTTCCAAGAAGAAGACTCTTTGGTGGAGGAGGAAATTTTGGAGGAATTAATGTTGTGGGTCTAATTCAGCCTATAGTTTGGCTAAATTAATGGGATGACACATGGGGAGGATTGAACCCAGAAAGGTTCATGGTGGAAAACTTTGCTTTGTCCTTTCTTTTCCCTTCAATGTAAGACTGCCTTTCTTCATTTTGTATGAGAATATTTCACTTAAAAATAATGGCCGTGCTTTTTGGGATTAGTGGGAGAGGGAAGGTTAAATTACCAAAATTAGAATTTTGGGTAAGATAAGAAGGATTTTTGCCATCTCTAAAAGAAATTTTAAGATTTCTGTTGTTGTTTGTTTGGGGTTTTTCGTTTGGTTGTTTTTTGTTGGGTTTTTTTGTTTGTTTTTTTTCATTTGTTTGTTTTTTTCTTTTGTTTTCTTTGGTTTTTTTGTTTTGATTTGGGTGGTTTTTTTTGTTGGTTGATGAGTTTTTTTGTTTGTTTTTGTTTGTTTTGGGTTTGGTGTGTGGTTTGGGTTTTTTAATTATTATTTATTTGCGGGGGGGGGGGGGGGGGGGTTATTGCTGAAGTGATTTCGGTTGGAGAGGTGAGAAGTGCGGATGACCCA
>WTSP01002007.1:0-24231 GCA_025331215.1 Actenoides lindsayi
GAAGGGAAGGGAAGGGAAGGGAAGGGAAGGGAAGGGAAGGGAAGGGAAGGGAAGGGAAGGGAAGGGAAGGGAAGGGTTCCAAAACATGGCAATTTATCCAGTTAGCAAAATGATGCAATTTATGTAGGTGTGGAAGGCGCATACTTATGTCACCATGCAAGGTATTAAATAACATTCCTGGTAGTCCACATTTTCAGCACTGGAGGAGCTCAACATAAATTATGTTTAGTGCTCACTATGTGAGAGATTTCAAAGCATTTTACAGTGGACAGCATGTATGTTGGATTTGGAGGTTACAAACTAAGAATTAAGCAAGCTGGATTTATCCTTTTATTAAGAGTCACGTCATAAAGCTAGAAAGATTATTCTGACTTTTACAAAAATTTTTGTATTTGACTTTTTAGAAAAAAAGCACACTTAACAAATATATCCAAAGCAAATTGTAAGATGACATCTGTGTTTGGTGGTGAAGTTCTTTGATTTAATGTAGACATACTAGTGTGTGTGTTTGGACAGATTTCTGTTCTTAATTGTAGCTGGAAAATGTTACAATCTGTGCAGTGAAAGACAAAAGCTTTTGCAATAAACATTGCAACAATGACCTGCAAATGGCTGAGTTCAAACTAGAATGTGTAATAGTCCAGCAAATAACAGTTCAAAATTCCAAAAAGTGAAGGTGGAATTTTTAACAGGTGACCTGATAAAGAAAGTTGATATAACAAAAAGCAGGTTCTTTTTTCTTACAATGGTGTAATTTTAAAATAACTTGAGTATTTCAATAGAGTTGAAGAGGTTTAGCTAAGTTTGTGATTTTGTAGAGATTTAATCAAAATAATGTTATGGATAGAAGGGACACCAGAGAGGATACTCCAGCTGATTATGATATATTTTATTCAAGTTAAGCTTGAGGTAGATACATAGTCTTAATGCAAATGCAAGAGACTTCTGACAGGTAAGAATAAGATGCAAATATATCTGTAATCAGGTCATTATTACAACTACTACCACTTTAATGTGACTTTATTAGAAAGTGCCCCCATATAATCTCAGAGTTCCATATGCATGTATATAGAGTAGCTCTGTCTATAATTCTTCTCTTTAATAGGAAGGCTAAGAACTGACATACCATACTTGTTAAAAAAAAAATCTAGTTTTTATTTTTAGTAAGAAGAATAAACTGACATTGTCAAGAAATTTTGAGTTTAATATCTGCTTTTTAATACTTCCAAGACTTCTACAATAAAGAAGGAAGATTGCACAGCTGGGTACTGGCTTTGTATCTGATGAAACAATACATTTCTGCCTTTGGGTCAAAAGTAAGAGGCTTTTTATTTGCACAGGGGAGTGGATTTCCTTCACTTTTCCTTTAGTTCTGAAACACAAAGACAACCATACAATAAGAATTATTTTTAAAAGAATCCTACAAAGTGGTATGTTTACCTAGTTCAACTGCAAGAAATTTAAGATAGATTTTCTGTATTGTGCAACTGAAAATATACACTTCTAAGGCCAGTCTCTAATATTTACTTGAAAAACAGATACTAAGATGGTCTCTAAAGATACTTATTTTCTGAAAAATTAACCAGACCAAACAAATGTTATCCCCTTGAAAACTCTCTCAGGAAGATGTAAAGTTACAAGTATAACAAGAAAGGCAATTACCTTGAGACAACACATTGAGACTGCTTTGACATTGTCTCCTCCTTTTCTTATGGGTATTGTGAATTTGATTAATTTATGTAATAAGTTTCCAACTTTGGATGTTGTGACAGACTGTTTTAAGTACTTTCAGTACTTAATACTTTCAGTTATACTTCCTACTATTTACAACATCAACATTAAAGTGTAAACCTAATGGAAGGGAGTTTAGGCCTCTATAAAGCACATAATTATCTGTAGATCTTTCTCTGCAGATCAAGATTTGATTTTCTTATAACAAGTGATAGAGCAATTTGTGTGGCTACCAAAACTGGCTGAATAAGGTATACAACTTAATAATGTCATGCTTTCTTTCTCTTCTCTACTTAAACTGTCTCAGAAAGATATGATCTTAGGAGCATAAAGTAACCTGGATTTGAAATGCATGGCATATAATGGCATTCTGTGTGATCTGCAGAATTTGCCTGTAACTAGCTACAGGAAAACTGCTTATATCAAAGTTCCTACCAGCCACATACATCTGTACAGGTATTGTTCAAAATGATTATTTTTTCCCCAGAACAAAAGCCATGTTGATACCAAGACCTCAAGTGACACTTAAATGAAAGCTAGGAAAAACTACTTGCAAAAGTACATACAGTGACAAGTTGTGTTCCTCTCTGTATCTTCAACAGTACATCAATTCTGCATATATGTACTATATTGTACCTTGCATGTTTCCTATGCCCTAAAATGTGTGGTGTAAAAGTACTACCTAGTATAATAGGAGCAAACTGGAAAAAAATAGTTGCATAGCTTTACTTTAATGGCTTCTGACTCACGCAACTTCATATCAGATATTCTTATGCTTATAAATTGGTCAAGAACACTAATTAGACAGTAATACTCATGTAGTACACTTTCCTACATTATGTCATTCTTTCAGGCACTAATGCTTTTTGCTGTCTTATAGTTGTCTTTTTAGCATTTGTAATATTTCCAGATGTTTGAATTATATCTTGTGGTTTAACCTGAGCTGGAATTTGAGCCCCACACAGACACCCACTTACTCTTTCTAGTGGGGTGGGGGAGAAAATCAGAAAAGCAAAGCAAAAACTGCCCTTGCAAGCAAGGCCAAATAATGAATTAATTCACTCCTTCCCATTGGTAGGCAGCTGTTCAGCCATTGGTAGGAAAGCTGGGCTTCATCACGCGTAACTATTACTTGGGAAGACAAGCACCGTCACTCTGAATGTCTTCCCCATCCTTCTTCCATCCTGCTTTGATTGCTGAGCACAGTGTTACATGGTATGGGATATCCTTCTGGTTAGTTGGGGTCAGCTGTCCCAGCTGCATCCCCTCCCATCCTTTTGTGCACCCCCAGATTATGTGCTGGTGGGGTGGGGTGAGAGGCCAAAAAGGCCTTAGTGTTCTTTAAGAAAGGCTCAGTGCTAGCTAAAACATCCCTGTGTTATCAACACTGTTTTGGTCACAAATCTAAAACATGGAACTACACAAGGTACTATGAAAAAATTTAACTCTTTCCCAGCCAAAACCAGTACATTATATTAAGAACTTCCTTTAATTTGTCTATTTCACTTATATATAGAATAAAAATTATCATAAAAATATACTCTTTTGCAACTTGTGGACTGATTTTCACTGGTTGAGGTGAGCTACATAGGAAAACTTACCAGATAGGAAAGCACTGACAATAGCAGTAGAAATACATATGGCAAATATAAAGTGATAGAAAGGCAAATGATGAAAAAAAATCAAGGCTGTTAGTAATTATTTGGTATGTGCAAGTATTTTATTAACACCTTCTATTCATCATTACCTTCTCCAAATCTATGAATGAATAAGTCTGAGTGTCATGAATTAAGGGAGAAAATACCTTGCAATGGTACTTTTGCTAGTGCAGTAGTCATTATAATTTTTCTGCTTTTCGACTGTTTATAGCTCTACCATAGTTTAGTAAATTAATTAATCCAGTTTAATAAACGGGTCAATGAACTAGGAAAATATTTTGTCAAAAGCATACAAACTTTAATTTATCCCTCGACCAAAATATGGAAAATGGAAGTGATGACAAACTCCAGTGTAGCTCTTGAAGTTCTTTTCTAAGAATAGAAATGTGAAAGTCCTAAGTGAGCTCATATATCTTCTGACTTCTAGAAAAGCACACTCTTTGACTTTTACTTAGTAAAATGGTAGGAGACAATAACAGAAGTATATTAAAAAAAAAATAATAAAAATTGACCAGCAATCAGAGTAAATATCAAAATAACAAGTTAAAACCAAAAGCCATTTATTTGTTTTTTGTCTTACTAGGGGATCAGAAGCTTATTGCATAGTAGACTAAGAAAGAAAAAAATAAACCTGAGGAGGATATATGCCACTAGAAATTACTGTCTTCTGTGGAAATTTCTTCTTTCATGAACTAGATGACAAAGTGTGATGGGTTGACCATGGCTGGATTCCAGGTGCCCACCAAAGCTGCTCAATTCCACCTCCTCAATTGGACAAGAGAGAGAAAAATGCAATAAAAGGCTCATGGATTGACATATGGACAGGGAGATACTCACCAACTACTAGCAATGGAAAACCAGACTTGATTTGGGGAAACTAAGTTATCAGCAGTCAAATCAGAGAAGGATAGTGAGAAATAAAAACTAAATTGTAAAACACCTTCTCCCTACCCAACCCTTCTTTGTGGTCCTAACTACCTCCTCCACTGGAGCGGTGCAGGAGGGATAGAGAATGGGGGTTTTGGTCAGTTCATCATACATTGTCTCTGCTGCTCATTCCTACACAGTGGGAGGCCTCCTCACCCTCTTCCACTTTTCCATCATGGGCTCCCTCCCACTGCATGCAGTGTTCCATGAACATCTCCAGTGTGAGTCCTTGCCACAGGTTTCAGTTCTTCATTAACTGCTCCAGCATGGGGTTCAGTCTGTCACAAATAGACTGCTCCAGCATGGTTCACTCATGGTGTCACAAGTGCTGCCAGCAAACCTTTTCCAGCATGGGCTACTCTGTTTCCATGATTCCACAGGTCCTGACAGAAGCCTGTTCCAATGCAGTCTCTTCATGGAGTCACAGCCTCCTTCACCTGCTCCTGTTCACCTGCTCCAGTGTGGGGTCCTCCACAGGAGATCTGCTCCACTGTTAACCTCTATGGGTTGCAGGGCAACAGCCTGCCCCACCATGGTCTTCACCTTAGGCTGCAGGGGAATCTCTGCTGTGGCACCTGGATCTCCTCCTTCTTCACTGACCTTGATGTCTGCAGAGTTGTTTCTCTCACACATTCTCACTCCTCTCCTCTGGATGCTGCTATAGAGCAGGGTGGGGTTTTTTCCCTGCTTCTTAAATACGTTATCATAGAGGCATTACCATCATCACTGGTGGTCTCTGCCTTGGCCATCATCAGGTCCATCTTGGAGCTGTTTGGCATTGGCTTTATTGAACATAAGGGGAGCTTCTGACATCTCACAGAAACCAACACTGAAGCCTGCCTGCTACCAAAATCTTTCCAGACAAACCCAATACACTTAGTTATCAGGTTCTGTGTTTGCCATGGAAACATTTACAAGCTATAATCATGTGATACCAGTAATAGTTACATTTCTGTATTCAGTTATGATTTCTGATATATTTTGATATGTTTCAACATATCGATAATCTATCATTTTATGGTTTGTCTTTTTTCTCCTTACCTGGTTACTCTAACATCTAGGGAGATTTTTATTAATATTTCTGTTTTGTTTCCTTGAAAGACTTCTAAAAATCATGTTCTGAAGTAGTTTTATGCTAAAGAGAAGAGCTACATTCCATTTAAATTTTTATTTCCTTTCAGACCATATGTTGATTTAAAACTACTATGTTATAATCAAACTAAAGATCAGAGATAAAATGTAGTCTTCTTTGACAGAAGAGAGATCCATTTTTCCTAAATTACTAATTGGAAATCTGAAAATGGAAAAATTACTGTATCTTCTTTTAATTCCAGTTTCTTTCATGCTTCTTATGCTCTAAGATGTGTCTTCATATACTAGAAGTCTATATATACTCATGTCATATATTTTAGATACATATGGGAAGCACATTATACAGGGAAAGAATGAGTAAAGAAAGTGAACCTGGGGGGAAAGGAGAAGGAACAGGTTGAAAGCAAATCTATTAGCACCTTGTTTTGCTCTTGCTTTTTTCACTATTATCTAATGCTTCCTTTATCAAATAGTATGTAGACCAATATAGAATTTTAAGGTCTTTGATTTTTTGTCTCTGATGTTTAAAATCTTGGTAATTTGAAAGTCTCTCCTAAAGGTAAAAAATTACTTGAAGAAATAATAAGGGCTTGGCCCATCTGTTTGGCTTTGTCTGTGTTGCTTTTCCAATGCATAAGAAGTTCTTTGATGCCATACACCCTTGATTTTGTGTTCTTTATTCATTATGCCTTTGCTTTATGAATGGTGTTGCCTGAGATACTTTTCATCTTTTCCAGACAAGAGACAATAAATTGGAGATTGTGTTACTTTATCCACATAGCATGTTACATTCACAGATTCTTTCAGCATTGTGTTTTTCTTTGTTTGTTTGCTTTTTGTTTGGTTGGTTTTTGTGTTTTGGGATTATTTTTTTTAATCTAATATACTGAGTACTGAGGTAAGCACTATAAATATTAATATATGAACAACCAGCGAAATGCAAATCTTCTTTTCTACACTGGCTCCTTCAAAAGTCACATCCCACTACAACCTACACCAAGTAGCTTTTGACCATTCAAACATACAATTACAGAATAATTTAGGTTGGGGGAAACCCCTTGAGGTCTCTAGTGCAACCTATTGTTAAAAGGAGTACTAACTTCAAAGTTAGATCATGCTCCAGATAAAACATTTCTGAGAAGATCTAAGGGGTTTCTCATAAATTTAAGATTTCTAGATAAGATGTCAATTAATGGCTTTTAACCCACAACTGTCACTACATTAATTTTATAAGGCTGGAGTTTTAGCCTGCAAGGATTACTGCACACATAGGGATAGATTGTGCTTATTCTGATACAGATATACTGCATTAAACAATCTCTTTGGCTTGACACATCTGAGGGAATTCCCAGTTGTCTGAGAAATGCTTCTCTAGTATTTCTCTAGGAATTCTCTAATTATCAGAAAGCCATAGATTAACCATTAAATGTTATTCATGGAGTTTTAATAAACTGGGTATAACCGAAGAGCTTTAGAAAGTCTTGAGAAGATTCTAAAATCTTCTAAATAAAGAAATATAGTATAAATAAAATAAAGAAATATAGTATGGAAATACCAACTAATGTTATGTCTGAATTCTTCTTTTCAATTCTATTTACCTTTTTGAACTAGAGCATTTATTTAAAAAGTTTTAAATTTTGTACTTTTGTAAGTTATATGAAAAATGATAATGTAATATAAATTCTAGCTGTTGCTGTAATTAACATTATTTCAAGCTCTTCTGTTTACTCTTCTGTTCCAAATAGGGTCTACCTAATGCACACGCACATGCTATACATGTTCTTTCTTTTCTGTCCATCTGTTTCTAAATGAATCAATGTTAAGTAAAGAATCAAACTTTCCCATATGCTGTTGGCAAGTAAAGTCAGAGCTTTTTCCTCTGAGTGCAATTTTCCCTGTAGAATGTGAGGTCCAAGATATTTCTGCAATAACACTACTAAGTTCTGCACAACAGTGCATAAATCTAGCACAATAATAAAGATTAATTTCTCCATTCTCCTACTTCTATGTTATCTGGGTGTAAACAGTCCCTTATATAATAATGAGAGTTTTAATGCCATTGAGAAAAGTAGATAGATTTCCAGTCATTCCTCCGTTTTCTGGTGTACATTTTATCCACGATAAATTTGTTGTATTTTGTTTGTAATTTTTTAGAACAAATAAATTAGTACCAAGAAAGACAGAAACAATATCAATTTAATTCTACAAAATAAAATAAAATTAATACAGTCTGATGATCCACCTAACTTTAGCTGCACATTTTCCACTCTTGCAGTCAGTGTTGCTGGGCATGACATGAAGAAGCTTAGTGTATAGGAGCAGACAGAGAGGTTAAGTGGTCTGGTAGCATTCACAGTTTAGAAGGCCAAGTAAAAATCAAGAAAAGATCTGTGTGAAGCAGAATTTCTTTTTTACAAAAATGATTACCTAAACTCATGTTTACAACAAATGACTTAACATAAATATTACTTTAATAAATATTAGAGATCAATAAAATATTTGTTGCTTGGCTAACAGTCATATAATAAATGGGACTTGGGAACAGTGGGACTCCAGAGTTATCTACAGGCTATAATTGTTCTTGAATCTCCAGTGTTGTTTTAATAAGCAATGGGATTTGTATGCATGCAGTTAACAAATGTCAACAGATCTATTGTTGAGGAATAATATGATACCCAGTACTATTCACTGCCATGTCTGATATTTCCTCTTAATACATAAAAATCTGCATATTTTTTTTGCCATGGAAGTATTTTTCACTAATCTGGTGGGGAAAAGTGTTGCCTTTGTCATAGTCTAAAATGACAGCATCACACTGGAAATAATTTCTTACGAAGACAATACTTTTGTATAAATAATACAATGATTACAGACAAATAGAAGAATCCAACATAGATGAGGTGAGTTATAATTCCTGAGTTTGTAATAGTTCAATGGGACTTCTATTGTCAGAAAGGTTTTAAACTCTGCAGTCTCTCATGCTGAAGATAATTCTCCCTGAGAGGCTCTGAAATGTAGTGATACAGTAATACTGCACAGGTATGAGAAGTTCTTCCTCAAATATTTCAGGTTGCCCATTCATATCGGAAAAATGGTAGCCAAGGTAAAAGAAGCCCTAATGAGTATCAAGCTGCAGCAGTTCCCAGAACTTAATCTGGTTTCCTACAGAAGTAAAACTTTGAAATATAGCGCTGCAACTAACTTGTGAACATATTGCTTAATTTACGTCAAATACAACAGAGGGATAGAGGGACATATTTTGCAAAAATTAGTGAATAAGTAGAGGAAAAATATCCAAATGACTGCCATTGCAGAGAGACACGCTGCAGTCTGAGCTTGGCAGCTATTGCTACCATTTAGCCTGCTGGCTAGCACATTAGCAAACTTGCCAGCCCATCACACATGTAGCTTGGAGCCAGCCACAGCATGCTGCCACTTGCCCAGCTGGTGGTGAAGGACGTTGGAAGGGAGGTTAAATCCTGTAAAGTCTGGTATGACAGGGTAGGGTTGAAGAGTAGCTGAAGGATGGCAGGATCCAGGATTGTTTCAGGAAAACCATCTGTAGAAACCAGTCTCATGCTAACTCGCTTGTTTAGAGAAAAACTACTGAGAGGTCTTGATGGTTGTGTCCATGTTTTGTGAGTGTGACAAGTATAAGTAACACTGGAAGACAACAAATAATAGTGTTGCCAGAAGTATTTTGTGTAGAACATTTCAGAGTAGCGAGTTTCTAAATTTCATAATTTACGCCCCAAATCCCTATACCTGCAGTTTTGAGTCCTGGAAATTGGACTTGTTTGATACGAATTGATAACATTGCCTCACCTGCAGTAACTGGTGAGAAAAATGCAGATCATTTGAGAGGAAGACAAAATCTCAGTAGGTATAGGCCTGCTTTTGTAATGTATACACACTGGTAAAGAAGCTGCAGTGGTAGAAAGCAAAATATTCTTCATGTTTACTCTGTCCCACAAACTAGCATCACAGTAATATTACTAAATTAAAAGGAAATTGAGCGACAGATGGCTTGTCACCTTCCCTTTATATCTTTCTCCAAGACAATGTCTATGAAAATGCCGAAAGGTTTGAAATTTGTCTCAAAAGCAAAATCTCATGTAGTAGCAAGTAAAAAGTGAAGCAGAGGAATGAATCTCACAAGTCCCCCAAAATAAGAAAAGCTTGTGTTCCTTTAGCGTATGAATATAGGTAAACTGTCTTTGCAGCTTTGATTCAGCACAGTTCTCCTCTCTGAAGACATCTTTAGACCAAAAATGCAGCAGACAAACAGCTTGTTTGGACTGGTTGGATGCTTTATAGGTAATAGTCCTAAAAGAGGGAAGAAAAGGAGTCTGGTTGTTTCAGGAAAGTTAGGAAAAAACACCCGAATTTAAAGGCTCTGCAGGAAGTTTCATACTTTTGCATTTAAGTAATTAACTTACACTTCAATAGTGGTTATTTGGATGAGATATTGTAATATCAAGGGAGTTATAAAAACATTTTGAAACCAACATGTTCTACATTACACTGTAGTAACTTCATCAGTGCTGTACCAGATCACTAGATTCATTTTGCCATGGAAACTAATTTAGCTTGTTTTGGGGAATTAATAATAAGTTTTTCTTCACTTGGTCTTCTTTCTAAAATGATGAGTTGCAATGTGACAAACACAAACCCTTGTGAAGGAGTTGAATCATTAATACACTGGAGTCTCTAGCTTTATTAGCATTATGGGTGTTATGAAAGGGCAAATCTTTCAATTTTTTTTCAATCCAGTCACAAGAAAGTGAATAATTTTCTCTTTTTGGTAAGGATTTGTGGAATATGAATATCTGCCTCTAAAAAGACCTCGTCACAAAGCTTGGATTTTGGAAAATTCCATATATACATAAAAATATTCTTCATTGAGATCTAGGTGTGAAATTAGAATCCGAGTCTTAATTAGGACACGCGTCTTCTCACAAAATATTTTTAAATGTTCACATTTGTGGGGTTGATTTGAGGTTCACTTATAGATATAGAAATTGTCTCGACTTAGTAAAGGCTTCTAGATTTGAGGCATATATGTATCTATTTTACAGGCCCTAGATTTTCTTTAGCCAAATGGTTGTCATTACAATGGACTGGATCAGTCAGCAATGTAGCATCTTCTTAGATGTTAATATGCTGTGAATTTCTCTTCAAAAGCATACAGTATTGCATGATGCTTTATAATGTTAGTGTATTTCCAGGTCATACTTTCATATGAGATCTCTTTATTTTCCATGGTATCAGGACATTTTTGGTCACATAAGGAGTCATGCTAACAGTTTGGGTCTCTCTTTTTCCAAACAACAGCAAATGAGACTTTAAAAAAATCAACAGTGCTCTGAAAAAGTTAAACTTTAAATTTACTGATTCATTAAGAATTAGTGATCTGGCTCTTAGAAGGATAGTATAACAAGCAAAGTGCTCTGTGGTGACCACAACGTATTAAAAGGAAAATATGATCCATCAAAGACTGCAGCTTCTCTGACAACCTGTTTCCTAATGAGCCCAGATAAAAACACTATAAAGTTAAGGAAAAAAGCTGTGTTTGATGATACCATCCATTTGAGGCAGTATACTTCTCTTTGGACTTTATGAAAACTTCTTATAAGAGTAAAATGAAAAGTGTTTGACAACTACTCTTGCTCTCTAATAGTCTGCAGGGCTTCTTGGATCACTTATTTTTAAAAGGCCTGTGGCTAAATTTTGTGTACTTGCAATGTACAGAAAATAAGACCTTAGCTCTCTAAGGACCTGAAACTAACCATGTGCTTAGAGATTTTACTTCCTATAGAAAATGATGAGGAAAAGTAGTCTGTTATGTTTCAATTGGAACCTTGATGCAACATGGAATGAAATTAAAAACCTTTTAACTAGATTTAGTTAGGTTTTAGGAGTAGTGCTTTGCCATAGAAGAAGAAAAATTGTGCCTTCTGTGGAGGTATTTTGATATAAAGCTTGATGAAGGAACCTGAGAGAGTAAGTCTTTCCTGTCTAGACTGTAACCTCTTTCTGCTAGCTAATTGCACTGCTGTTCTGGACATGCTTTTTTTCATGCCTTGGGTGAATGGAGCTTCTCAAACCAAGACTCTCATATGCAGACTACTGTGTATCAATGTGATTTTTATGTTGACAGTAAATGTTAACTATTCACATGAAATTCCTATTGACCAAGGTTGGGCTTTATAGATACATCATCTATTTCTATGGCTCACCATTCAGCATCTGCAGTAACATTTTGATGTCTTCCATTCTAGATACGTGGTTGGCCCAGCACAGCTGTTCTGTGATGATTGTTGCTTTACTTCCTGAAAGATGAGTGTGTTCCAGAACTTTATTGTTATAAATGTTATTCTGCTATATCATACACAATATGGCACACAGATGGCATAGATAAAACCCATTTAAAGCTGTATATATCACCAATATCAAGGCAATGTTTCACACACATATAGCAAACTAGATATTGCTGTCACCAGGTAGATGTTCTATTTAGTTTGAAGTTTTCTCCTTTGCTCTTTCCAAACTCTGCCTGTTAATCAGCCCAAAGATATTCTGTATCTGGTAGTGCATTTTGTCATGCTCTTGTACAAAAGGCTGTTATTGCATGTATTGTTAAGATGACAAAATTATTTGATAACTTCTGACCATATATTTCTGGTTAAACTTTACCAGGTGAAGGCATATCTTTCAATTTACTGTTTTCCACTGTTCATAATGATTCCCTACTTCTTTACAAACAAGGTCTCTAAAGCCAATAATCAGTGAGTGTTTGAGCCTCAAGGGTAAAATGTTTACCATAAAATACCTCACAATTGTCTAAAAAGATTTTTGAGGGTTTCAGTATCCATTAAATTTAAGCTATTTCCATTTTATGAAAAATGTGTCAAGATCAAACTCCTTGTTTTTTTCTGGGAGTAGCATGGTTGGGGTACAGAATGATTTTCTGTTCTAGATTTTTTTCTTTTGTTATTTTTTTTCACTAAAGGCAATGGATTAATAATTGTTTAAGACACTGCCCTAACCAACTCTGAAACATGTCATCATGGAAGACTCCTGTTATCAGATGTCATGTTATCAGTACGTTTTTGTCAGATCTGAAAATTCAATGAAGCTAACAGAATTGAAGCCTACTGACAGCTGTAAACATATCTTTCAGACTACCAACGACAGAGCACACACCAAACCACCTACCTTATTTCTTTCATGGTTAAAGAGTATTAAGTATAATTTCACCTGTACCTCCCTTTGAGTCTGAAGTTACAGTTGGTAATTGGCAATATACTGTAGCAATACTTTCTGCCCTTTTTATAGATGAGAATAATGGCATCTTTCTGAGACTTAGAGACATGTGAAGCTTTTTAGTGTATATCTAAACAGTTCTGCTGATATATTATCAAATTCAGGTCATTTCAGATTTTGAGTTCACTGCTGAATTTGTCAAGAAATGGAGATTTCCTGACATGTGTAATAGGTAATATTGTGGTAATAGGGCAAGGGGCAATGGTTTTAAACTAGAGTAGGGTACATTTATATTAGAAATTAGGAAGAAGTTCTTTACTACAAGGGTGGTGAGACACTGGAATGGGTTGCCCTGAGAGGTTGTGGATGCCTTATCCCTGGAAGTGTTTAAGACAAGGCTGGATGAGGCTTCCTCCCTTGAGATCCACCTCTGACCAACCTTCAGAGTAGGCCATCATCATCTGACTATAGAAAACACCATGACTGTGATGGTTCAAACACTATGATAGTTTTTGACTGCCTGCGATCCCTAAATTCACCACTCTTCTTCCCACAGCAGCTTTCCCCTCTAGCTCATGTAGCCAAACACTGGAAAAATTAAATACATCTAGCCATGACTTAGCCCTGTGGAATTCATCTTTACTTCAACTGTCTTGCCCTCAGGCTTCCTCCTCCTCTTCTTTCCTCTGTCCAGAGGGAACTTAAATCAGAGTTGAATTCCTTGAGATTTGTGTCTCCTTTTAAAAAGGTCATTCCCAGCTGTAATCAGGGAAAAGAAGGGGCGTGCACAGGCATCATTTGCAGTGCTTCCTTCACCTAGGCTTGGTTTCAACTTCAGTGACTTACATTTACAGCACTGAGAATTACATATGATGTACCAGCTCCTCTTATAGAGCTACTAATTAGAGATAATTCTATTTGGATTCACAATGGAGAATGCGAATAAATTCTAACAGGATACTTTTCTATCCAAATTATTCTCCAGAAGAGTCTAAGCAAATAAAAGAAACAACCTCATTTTATATAATAATTTTGAAAAATGCATACTAGATGTTTCACATATTCCTTACTATTTTCAAATAATGCTTACCTGGGTAGATGTGTGCCTCCAACTACCACAGTTATCACCAGGAATAACATTTAATAATAAAAAACCTAATAGTATGCTTTTTTCTTCCATTTAAAAGCTACTTTACTTGAGGCTATTACGAAAACTGATTAACATTTTCATTTTCTAGATATTATGTGAATGTCTGTTCCTTCTTCAGTGTATCATTAAAGTGCTTCTTTAGTTCTGCTTACTTGAATAGTTTGCATCCTCCTCTTTCTGTGGAGCTCTGATTTTGGGACAAGACATCTGCACACAATGAACAAATAACAGTAATTACTTTTAAGAGTAACAGAAACATAGCTCTCAGCTATCAGTTGAAACAGCTGTGAAAGGTTCCTCCCTACCCTGGGAAGCTTCAGGAATGGAAAGCGAGTCTGCAAGGACTGCAGCTTTCACCTAATCATATGAGTTTTGTCTTGATATATGGTTATAGTTTTAGAGTCCTCCTCTGGGACTGGAGCAGTGTGTATCTGCTTGAGGATTTAAATTCAGGGATCTCTTTAACTATCTTAGTAGGATGGGGAAAAATGAAAAAGCCAGAAAGGAACAGAAAAATAAGATATATATTCATCACTACTTGAAATCTTTAAGTCAGAACTAGCTTTTCCAAAGGAGATACTCCATTTTAACCACTTTATTTAGACTTCATATGTTTTTTTGTTCTGTTTTGTATAATTAAGGAGTAACTCATTTCATGGAAAAAAAAAAAAAAAGGATGGATACAATAGTATTCCTACTAGCCCAGGAATAAACACGTGCCTTCCAGATGTTCAGTGTTGTAAAATGCTGATGATTCTGTTTTGTAGCATTGTTGTGGTAACACTGACTTTTTTTTTTATTTAGTCTCCTCCTATTTGAGGACTGAAAACTTATAATAAGTTGATATAATTGATATATAATTGATCCAAACTTAAACGGCATATATCTTTCAAGCCATGAATGTTAGCTCTTTTCATTTTTTGCCCCAGATTAGGAAAAGCAATACATAGACATTCAGAAACAAAGCTTTTCATAACAGAAGTTATTGTTTTGGTTTGGTTTTTTTTTTTTTTTTTTCATTTTCCCTGAAATATATAGATGTGGTAATTTGATACCATTACTTAAATTTGGTTCCTTAGAGGCATGAATTCAGCTCATTTATAATTTTTGAAACTATAAACTACATTTGTGGAAATCAATTAAATTGCTTGCTGTCAAATCTTTACACAAGTGTGAGGGAAAAAAAAGGTCTCCCAGAAAGCATACCTCTGTGCCTCAATTTCAGTGAGCTCATGAGGGCACTTGCCAAGCACACTTCTCTAAATAAAGCATTAGGAATGATTTGCCTTGCTTTATTTGTTTTTATCCTTTTCTCTGTCAATGCCACATAAGCGGTCACCCAGAAAACTCATGTAAAATTTCAACATTTATATATCCTGTTTCTGTGCAGAGAGCTGTTATAAGACACAGGATTCAAGATATTTGCTTATCTCATAGCATAAGTACAACCATAAATTTGAGGTTTTTACAGCCTGCATTCCAGTCTGTTGATTTCCTAGATTTCTTTAAAAGTTTCTGAGATTACCAAACATGAAGTTTTCAGAAATTATCTCAGAATATAACAACAGCATAGAACACTGTATCTATTCTTTAGATAAGTTGCTTGATTAACTAGTTTCTTCCAGCAAACTCTTTCCTCCTTCTGATTCTAAGATTATACTATAGAGATGAGGTCAAATAAAACCATTAGATTCAAACTTTAGAACAGATTACAACACAGACACTGTATCTTTATCTCATGTCTTCTATAATTAAGCATTTCAGTCCCATAACAGAACTTTGACATCAGAACATGCAAAGGCAGTCTTCAGGGATTTTTTTTTTTTTTTCTTGTTCTAAGGTAAGAACCATTTTAGGACCATCTCTATTACAAGTCAGATTATTTGTAGAGGTAGTTTTCAGTTTACAGCTGCTTACAGCTTCTAAATTTCTATACCAATGATGTAGCAATATAAAGCAGTTAATGAAGGGGATAAATATTGCTCACATAATGTATTCCTTAGTGGATTTTTCTTCTAAGGAGAAAATCTTTACACTGAGATATTATGTAACTTTATGCCTTTTTTTTTTCCTATACATTTTTTTCTATACATGTTTCTTTTTCTATGCTTATACAATGTTTTGTTTTCATATTTAAAATTCTTAACGTTCTATAGCATAAATGGAAATCATATACCTTATTTATAAAAGGGGATTTCTGAGGATGGTTGATACTTGAGTATAACTGACATTTCCTGTCATATAATCAAGAGTCTGTTGTTGGTAGTTAGACTGAGTAACACAATGAACAGTTTTTCAAACAAAACCAAATTATGTTTGTAAATAATGTAGAACTCCTCATTGCTGTGTTACTTCATTATATTTCTTTAAATTTGTTCTATTCTTCTGTAATAGAATTTAAACCACTCCTACTTTCTGGTCTTAGATCTTTGCAATTTTCAACAACAAACATATGAATTCCAGATGTTCACTAAAACTACAGAAAGTGACCACAAATTCTTTGTGTCATTGTTGTGTGAGAGCTCTTTTTCTCTTTGGAGACATCTTCTCTTCCAAGGATTTATGACATGGTCATAAAAATGTTGTTTCAAGCTACATTTTGTCATATAAATGTCATCTCAGGAACAAAATATGTTTTTCACAAAATATAGGACTATTTTGATTATGTTGCTGTCCATCTAAAAGCTTATCCTTAGAATAAATATTTACTACTTTTCCTTTCCTGAAACAAAGGATCATTTTTAAAAAATACCTAAGTGACTTGTGACTCTCAAGCATCAACTTCTTCTCAGTTAAACATTTAGACAGTCTTACATGTGGCTATTTCAAATTTCTATGTATTTTTTGTACTTGAAATCAACAGTGACAGAGTATCTGGCTTGATGTTCATGCACAAATAGCAGATAGCGTGACTAACCAACAAGGAGACAGATTTAGCTAAACTCAAAAGGTGGGAAATTTTGCATTTTACTTCAGCGATGGAAAGATAAATCTCTTTCAAGCTAATTGTCTGTCTCACTGTAAAGTCAACTGAGCCCAGGGTGGGATACAGAGAGTAAAAGCAGGAGAGAAAGGAGGGACAGGAAGGAGAGAAATCATCCTACTCTAATAGAAACAAAGTGGTTAGTATGAATTTCCTTGTGAAGGTGTCGCTGTCTTTATACTGTCTACAGAAGCAGTCTATTTGAATTGTTCAGAACAGCTGAGTCTTCATGTTTCTACTGTCTGGTGGAATAGTGCCTTCTGAGAAAACAAGAAATCATACTTTTTGAGAATAAATTGTATTGTTACGGTGAAATGTCTCAGCTACATTTTCTTAATGGCAGAAGTGAGCATAATTAAAAGTAGGAGGGGGCTGACTGATCTGATTTTCACAAATCATTATTTTGATTTTTGAAAATGTTAAATATGAACTTTGTTTCATTTATCAATAGGCTTTCCTCCATTTATTTTTTTTAATCACAACACAAAGTATTTTTTCTAGAAGATATAGTTTCTAGTTTGAAAACGTTTAACCCAGGAAATGTAGGCATCCACTATCCATTTAGTTCCCATTTTCACAGCATTAGCAGTCAGAAAGAAGGCTTTTCCTTCAAGCCCCAGCGGCTCAGACTGAGAATCCTTTAATCTGAAAATAGCAGTCTCTGGTCATATAGGCACTCCTGGGCAATGGACTGACTACTGTTGGAGTTCCTCATAAAAAACAGAAATGAAGACACTAAATTGATCGCATGAGTTTGGCTGTCCACGCAGCATTCAGAATACATCGTATGTTTCTGGGAAGCAACTATTCACCCTGCAGACAAATTTTTAAAATACATCTGATTCTTTCCTATTGGGTAATGAGGTCAAACCTCTGCCTGTTTCCATAGCCCTGGGTTTAAGCAGCTCACAGCCTGCTCTTATATTATTAAAATATTTGAAGATCAAAAGAAAAATCTATTTCTTCTTCTCCTCTATAAATTTAGGGGAAACAAATCACTGTGTCCAAACACCAACAAGTTCACTTTAAAAATACACAGCAAAAGGAGTACATTCTCCCTTATTAATAACTCTTTCTAAAATAGGTACCTACTAATAATACCTGCGTATAATTAAAGACTTACAAAACTTGTCTTGACATACAGAACCTTTTTGTAAGAACATCCACCTATTGTAGAATTTTCACTTTTAAGCTACACAGCTGAATGGTGTGCCTTTGATCTTAAATTGGTTTTCCTTGTATTTCCATTGGAAAAACTATTGCAATGCATGAGTTAAAAGAGCCTTATTTTTCAGTTTATACTGCTTTTTAAGATGACATTTTCACTTCCTCTTAACAAAATGTTGTTAGCTATTCTAGCAGATGCAATAATTTCAGAGAGCTGTTGTTACATCAGCTTGTTATCACTGTAATACCAATGGCCCTATTTTTAGCCTTATTCCAGGGAAGCTGATCAACATGAGTCATCTCATTTAGAATTAATGCCCTTGTGGTCAAGCATATGAATGACAATCTAATTTTACATGACACCATAGTGTCACAGATAGAAGATGCTTGCTGTAGCTGTGACTTACAAGTGAAAAGAAATGGTGAGGATGGAGTCATCCCTCCTTCCTGTGCCTGTGTGCAAGATATAGTGTTGAGGGGCTCTGAGTTATGCACACTGCATAGTTACAGTCTATGAATGAAACTAACTCACCCTATCTAAAAGATAAATCATTAGGGGTAGAAATAATTTCCACTAGACACATTCAATTAACATTTTTTCTTACATTATTAAAATGCCTTCATCGGGTTTGAAACAGTAATCATTTAAGGTTTTCCACAAAGATCACTGTATTTTCCTTTATTTTTTATTTAGTCTGAGTTTTCTGTCATATATTCCTATAGTTTTTTAATTATCTTTGTTGGTTTTGGGGGGAAGTTTTTTGGGTGGTGACTTTTTGTTGTTGTTGGTTTGGTTTTGTTGTTGCTTTTTCTACCCTGCTGTTTTGATTGTCACTATAAGCTAAGTTGGGCCAAGACATAATAATTGAATTTTTGTCATATATCAAAAGTAACCATTTGAAAAAAAAAAAAAAAATCTAATTCAGGTGCATCTCTTTGGTTTCATTTATTGACTATTTGATCCTGGGTTCTCATACTTGTTGAAATTTATATTCAGGATAAGCGGGATATCAGTTTAAAGGGATATGATAAATATAGACAGTACTCTATTATTCTATGTTGTATCACCTAATTTTTTTTAACATCTTTCCACATGGGGGGATCTAAGGCTTCAGGTCACTAAACTCTGGTTACCAGGTAGTATTCCAAGACACAAATTTTCAGTAGTAGCTTCCCCCTCCATTAATTAAGGTTCCTATGCATTTCTATTTTCATGAGTTTTAAGGAATAATATAATCAACATGAATAATTAAATAGTCAGATGAAAGAAAGAGATGGCATGAGAATAACTATAAAGTTCAGAGATAAACCACCACTTAAGAAGTGCCACTGTGTTCCTGTAGCAGCCTCTAGGTGCATAGATATCTTATACAAAATAGAACATTTCTGAAAACAACAGTTGAGAGACAGAGTCTCTTAAAAGGTGGGAGAAGCTAATTCAGTGTTCTTCAGCAGAAAGAAGGTCTGTTTTGAACTTTGGTCTTTCTCTTCCATCTTAGTTAGCTGTCTTAATTATGGTGCTATATGGAGGGATAACACTCTAGGTTTGTAGGTGTGTCATATAATCAAAAAAGTATAATGCACTAATGAACTGAATTAAAATACAACAGAACGATGAATATTTTATCAAGATAATTTGGCCTTGGGTACTTAACTGTGTTATTATCAAGCACATGACTCTGAGAAACCCCCCAAGCTGACATGCAGGTGCTTGGGTAACTTTACTAGAAAGGAAAGTAAAGTAGCAATATTGTGGATCTGCCTACAAAATATTCAAAACCTGTTGTTTGTGCTCCTTGATAGAAAACCAAAATAAAACAAAGAAAAAACATCTGAGAAACCTCATCTAGAAAATAATCAATATCATATGATATTAACAATCTCAGTCTTGTAGAACCTTTTATGCTAGTGTGGAAGGATCTGTTGCCAAGAAGTATAAAACTGTTGTTTGTTACCCAGACAACTATTGTAAGGGAAGATTAGGTTAGTCTTCAAATCATTATTAAATTGTCTAAAAAGACTAAAAGTGATTAGTCAAATATATATCTCTGAAATAACTGTTAAAGGAGATTTTAATTGTATTATCTCATATTCTGTACAGAACTGCCTCTCCTTTTACTTTAGTTTTCATATCAAAAACAGCAAGAAAATATCCTACTACTGCTGCAATATGTTTTAGTGGATGCTTTCTGAATCTTTTGCTGCCCATAAAAAACTTATGATAAAAATAAAGAACATGCATGGAAAACTTATTTATTCCATATGAAAATGCCATTATTTTTAGCCAATCCATAGTCAAATACAAGCCCAATATTGTTATGCAAGTTCATTTAGCAACTCCTTTAGATTGTAAGTGTTTCATGGTAGACAGGGCTTTTCTTTATCAGTGATGTGTCTGATGATCTGTCTCAATGAGCTTTTTACTTCTTTTTGTCACAAGCATACATCTGAGAATGCCATATGTCTGGGACAAAAAAAACCCCAAACCCCACACAACACAAAATCCAACCAAAAATGCCCCAAAGCCCCAGTCATTCTAGAGAGATTTTATGAGGAATTTCTTCCTTTCTCTTCTTTCTTCTGATGTTCCTTCCAATATGTTCCCACAATAATTTTGACAGTGCAAGTCCAGAAAATCCATGTGCCCTGAGAATGTTATTGCAGAATAAAGAGCTAGAAAGAGTGGATTTAGAAATTAAATGGATCCAATGGAATTCTTCATAATTTGTGAATTCTTGATTGAAAACCTGGTAGTTTTTGAAAATTGCTTGAAGCTACTTAAGAATTGTCTTGACAGGCCAGCTCTTGTTCTTGCCATATCTGCTAATTTTAGTTGTAAAAAGAAGGTTGTGTAAAGATGACAAGAGGACTTTTAAAATTTTCCAGAGGTCTGATATTTAGATCTTGAGTCTTTTTCTTTTTGTAGTCGGATTGTTACACAGGGCAAAAAAAAATCATATTGTGTTTCCATGCACACAAACTTCTTCTGCCTTTGCTTTGGCTGCCACTGATTTAACATGCATTGACTATTCTATACGTACTAATCAAAACTTTCAGCTAAGTCCTTATTCTTCCATTTTTTACTTCATTTCAATTCTCACAAATCAAAACTATGCCCATGAAACTGAGCCTGTCATTGTCAGTCTAAGAATCTGATTAAAATGAAAGTGTTACCTTTTATTTTTCTACTTGACTACTTGAGATAAAAACTTAGAAGACACCGTGTCTTGTATCTTAACAGGTTGCAGTGGAGAGTCAATTTTCTACAACTTTGTGAATATTTCTGTATATCGGAACTACTTGACAAGTTTGTGGAGAAACTATATTAGAAATATGATGCTATAAAGTTGCATGCTTATTTTTGGGCAGCTAGACCTTTAGATTGTGGACTCCACAGGCTGTAGTTTGGGCAATGCTGTGCTAGTTTATACAGTTAATATGATAAGCAGTCAAATTGATTGTTCAGAAACAAACTAGAGAGGCATTTCCAGGACTGAGTTCAAGGGACAGAGACATGAATGCCTAGCCAGTGTGGGATAAATTAATAGAGAGAAAAATATATTGGGGTTTGTGTGTGTTTGTTTGTTGGTTGGTTGGTTTCATTTTGAGGTTTTTTTCTCCTTGATATGGAAATTAATTGAGAATAGTAATTTGTCCATGGCCCCTTTCATTTTCTGTCCCTGTAAAATATGCACAGATGATAGTAAGGCATCTAAGATTTTACCTTGCAATTTTGCCTTTCATCTTTGTTGATGAAAGCACTTCCATGGACAAAAAAAGTGCACTAAAACCACTCACCTAGCATGAGATTATAGAGCCTGAGAGGCAAAGTATATGGATCTAGTGCAGCACTGTGAAGAGGATTCTTCAGTGAAATTGACTAAAGAATCTGCTCTTTGTATTTGGTCTGCATTGACTGAGAAGCAAATGTCTCTGAAATGTAGAGAGCAGGCTCATTGACTATTTGTGACTCAGTCCATACCTTACAGATCATCATGCAGGCGTCTGTCAAAGTCTTTTTAGAATGTTAAGAGTTCTTTCAGTTTCAAGGATTAACAACAGACTAGAACTAAAATACTAACAGTTTTTGTGAATTTATCAAACTGAAATAAATAATGTTTATATTTTCTTTGAGCTACGAATTGTATCTGCACATGTATGTTTGCAGTGCCATCTTCTATACTGAACATTATCTTTGTAGACTGAGTGAGGTCTAACATTGTAGAGTATATAGAACAAGAGAATTTTTAAGCTTCTCAAGTTTCAGTGTAAGCTGTTTCTCATCATGTCAAGTGCAGGGAAGTTATTTAGAAGCAACTTGATTGATTTTTTTTTTCCCTTTTGATTGGTATTTCTAGAACACTTATCTTAAAACAATCTCTTGCTGTCTCTGGATTTATGCTGAATCCTCCTCCTCTGAAGTATATAACCTCTTAGTTGGACACAAGTCCTTTACTTTTTCTTTTTCTATTTTCTTTTTTTTTAAAGCTGTCAATATTAGATAGATTTGTATACAACACCTTTCACTATTGAAGTCAAAGGATTTTCTGCCAACAGAAAATATAGCCTACTACACAAGCAGCATGGGAGGGCTTACACAGCTGTTTCTGGCTAGAATGAGCACACAACAACTTGAAAAAGCGGAGTGTCCAGAAGTAGACGCAACAGCCATCTCTCATTTGAGGATGCTTCTTTTACAGACAGTCTGAAAAATAACCCTGCTGGGAATGCTATGAATCCACAACAAAGAAGAAAAGCTTTGTTTTATCCTCCCCTGCTCCTCAGGATATCTGGTAAATCTTCTTTCCTTCCTCTTTAGTACTGCAGTCAGAGAAAGGTTTACAGCCTATGTGCTTATTTGATGCTGCTTGTATTACTAGCCTAGCAGGCTCTAAGCTCTTGGGTGAGAAAGGTGGAAAGATGGCATAGCTGTTTAGATTTGTACATGGAAATTGCTCATTCCACCTGGATGTTTGTAGTTTCTACCATTTTTCTGCATTGCAAAACAAGGTTTATTTGTTCATTGTGAACAAAAAATCTAATATATACTTTATATTTAATGTCTACTTTACAGTATTTCTAATCTATGAGGTGAATTCAGGGTTCAGTGTTACCAGGTCATGTATCAAAATATTCTGCTGCCTGATTTCATGGCTTTTTATGATGAGTCTCATTTTCTTTGAATGCTAAATAGGGTGCACAAGATAACTGTGGTAGGAGCTGTGTTTAGTGTTTAATCATTACCACAGAATTCTACCAGACTCACTAAGACTTTAGAGATAGCTGAGCTGACTATTCTAGATGTACCTAATCAACACACATATTAAAGAAAATGGTGTTATGAGGACATAGTTCAGTGTCAAATGATGTAAACTTTTCTCAACAGTATGATCTTTCCATTGAATATCTAAGTTAGATACTTAAAACACATTTGGAAAATAACAGCATAGGCTAGTTTAACATATTTTCACATGTTTTTGAAAATTCTGGCTTACAAGTATTTCACATGCATTTGTGAAAAGGACTGTTGTTGCCACAAAATTGAGAAACTAATCTAGAGCACTGAGTAGTAGCACTTCACTATTTTAAATCAGCTCAAACAGTACAGAGCTTAGATCTCTTTCTCCGAATAATGGATGGTGGTATCAATTCCTATTGCAACAATACAAAGCTCTGTGTACATTGCCCAACTGACTTTTCTTTTCTGCATTTGTATTTGTGTGCAACAAGTTGCATAATAACAACTTTGGATAGAACTGCAGATAGAACCTAAACATTCCTGTCCTTAATATGTTCTGGTTTGTTTCTTCTACTTTGAGTTTTTAATTCTGTTCATGAATCCATAAATGTAAACAAGTGTCACTGAACCTGTCAAGGTAATACAGCTTACAAAATTGAAGTAATTTGTTAAAAATCTCCCACCTCTGTAGCATACAGATTTCTTTTTATACAACAAATATTGGTGTTGATTTGCCTTGAAAAGTCTTGATGTCATTGCTTATGCTACTGTGAGTAAAGTATTTGAAAAATTTTTACCCTAGAGGGACTTCATTATTAGCTTGCACACGCAGCCAAGAATTGCATCTCCATAGTAAAATCCTTGCATAGGATTTTATTAACAACATAGTTGTTAATAAGACCAAGATGTCTAGGTGGACTGGAAGAATTTATAGAGTAATGAAAAATATTAGTCAAATTTGAGAGGTAAGTGCCTTTTTTGGATGTGTGGTGTGTTTTGGTTTGGTTTTCTTTAATTT